>CAWUFW010009833.1:600000-750226 GCA_963921515.1 Calotriton arnoldi
TATATAAAACAAGTTAATAAATGTTTAAAAAATTTAAAACAATGGGAAAAAAGTTAATAATGTACAATAGACAATACTATTTAAATATGATTTACATTTGCATGTAAAAAATGCTTCATTTATTTATCTATATATAAATGTCTATTTTTTAGTTGGTGAAATATCTATGTTTATTAATGTAGAAAATATACATTAAATAAACTTTGAAAACACATAAAAATAGAATTATTCTATAAAAATATGTAATTAATAATATTTTATATGACAAACATATAACTATTCTTTATTACATTTCTAAACAGCAGCAATACTAATTAAGCAACACAAACTATTTTTACGACAAGTAAATACAATTAAAACAAAGGATTTCACACAAAAATTATTAAATTAAATTAAATATTCACGATCCAACGTAAAGCATTTTTAGGAAAGTTTTGGACAATAAAGGTATGACATTTACTATTCCCACTTCACTTTATACCAAGTTGAGAATGGTGTTGGGTACTAAAACAGTGACATTTACTATTTACACTCCAATCTATACAAATTTGGGGAAGGTGTTGGACAGAAAAGGTGTGACGTTTACTATTCCCACTCCAATCTAAAACAATTTGGAGAAAGTGTTGAACACTAAAAGGGTGGCATTTACTATTCCCACTCTACACCCATTTGGGGAATGTGTTGGACATTAGATGGATGACATTTACTATTTCCTCTCCAATTTAACCAATTTGTGGAAAGTGTTGGGCACTAAAGGGGAAACATCCTTTACTCCACAGTCGCTACCCCACTACGATGTTACCATGCGTTCCTTTATCACACAAGGAGGCGCGTTGTTGGACGGAAGTTGGATTTTAAGTCCAAAACCTTCCCTACTGATACATTGACTGGAGTTAGAATAGTAATTTATAATATTCCAAAGTCCAGCACCCCTAAGGCAAGTCGTTGTAATTACTTGCATGGTAAAGGAACGCGTGGTAACGTTGAAGTCAGGGTAGTGACTGCAGCATAAAGGCATGCATGGAAAATGCATGCAGGGTTCCGTCACACATCCACACTAGAGGGGTGACATTTACTATTCACACTTCAATCTATACTAATTTGGGGAAAGTGTTGGACAAAAAAGGATGGAAATTACCATTTCCACTACAATCTAAAAAATTGTATGCAAGGTGCTACAGACTACAAATGTTATATTCACAATCATTACTTCATACTCAGACACAATTTATCTTCTATAAAATGCACTAAAATTGACTTAAAAAGAAACTAACCAAAACTACAAACCTTATTATCACTATTAACAATTAATATACTATTTAAAATATTTACTAGCATTCCTAAACTTTGGACCTTTAAAAAATAAATAAAATTATAATCCAAAATTAAAAATACTAAAATTAAAATACATAAAACCACATTTTAAAATATAAATTATAAAAATACAATGACATTATAATTGTCTACATAAACATTAATTACTTATATTTATTTCACTAACATTATACAATTTAAATGTTATATTTAATATATTCAAAACAATTTACTTTATTAACTATAGTTTTTATTTATTTTTAACTTTTTTTATGTACATATTTATTTAAATATTTACAATAAAATAAAAAAATGTAATATATGTATTTTATATTGTAATTAATTAGAAATTGTAATTTATAAAAATTAATAATGTAGCAAAATAAATAAAAACTGTACAATATTAATTTGTATAACATTTAAAGAATTTCCATTAAATATACATTAAATATCCACTTTTTAAAAATCTCCCCACCCTTATCCTCAAAAAACCCAACATCCACCTCCTAAAAAAATTATATAAATCTATTGTTTTATACCTTAAAAGCAAATAAAAACACACATTTCAATATATTTTTAAAAATAATCTAACTAAAACCGCACATTAAAAAAACATTTAGAATCAAACACACTACAATAAATTACATACAAAAAAACACTTACAATGGATATGACATAGAACAATATTTTCTTAATCAATATTTTTTTAACAATATCAAAAACAACACTTAAAACGATATTTTCATCTTCGATATTCCTATGGACAATTGTTTTATCATCCCAATATTCATGACACAATATTTTTGTATAACAATATATTTTATTCGATATTTTGTCCAAACACCATCCTCACATCACTCTCTGATCACCTCCTTTGGTTATTTAGAAGTTCCTCCTTACCATCTCCCCTTTCTTAGTACATTTATGACATCTCACCCAAGAATTTGTTCACCTCACTATCCCCATTTTCATATACCTTGACTCTATGTGCTGAGGTTAAAAATGTAACTTTTCTCATGTAAACCCAAATTCTAGCTTAACTGCGCCACCTCTCACCCTTTTACTAAAGAAACATGACAATAGTGCTTTGAGTTTTTTAATCCCCATCCTTCTGTTTTAGCTACAGCAGTCTAAACTGATCCTCTATAAGGGGCTGCTTATGAGTCTGGCGGTCCGACTGTTGGACTGTCATTGCGGTGATTGGGAGAACGCCGCCAAGTCGGCGGAATCCCGACCACCGCATTACAAGTTAACCACCAGGCTGGCGGTGTGCCAGCAGCAGTCTTGAGGAGGCGGTATGCTTCGGCTCACACATTGAGCCTGAAGGCAATGCCGCTGCACTGCAGCACCTGCACTGTCGTGCACGCACTGTTGCCAGGCACCATGTTGTTCATGGCACACAGTGCGGGCACAACAGTGCAGGCATAGGGGAGCAAAACATGTGCCCCCAGCCACAATGCCCAATTGGCAAAAGCACCCATTGGCCCTGTTTGGGGCACCTTCCATGGCTTTCCACCGACCTTTTCATGGTAGGGTCACTGCCATGATAAGGTCGGTGGAAATGCAACTCGTAATGTCCTCCAATCCCTCTGCCTTCCCCACCACCGCAGGATCCAGGATATTGGCGGTGGCGGGGGTCTAATGGCGGTCCAAAAACCATGTTCGTAATCAGGTGGTCAGACTGCCTACTCAGTGGCAGTATTCTAGCCACCAACACCACGGTGGTCCCCAGACCGCCAGACTCAGAATCAGCCCCTAAGTCTCTTCTCTATCTTCTGAAATTCATAATCTTCTTTCCACTTATATTGTGCTGATCTTCTCTGTCCTTTAGATTCTTCTAATCAGTTGACTCTGATTGGCTGTTAGTTTTTTACCACTTTACCGTTCAAAGGTTAAATATACACAGTTGTACTTTGCTATTCTGATTCTGGACAGCCTTCCTAGCACAAGACAAATATAGAAATGGATGCCAGCAAAAGGGATTGCTTACATTAAATCACATCTTTATTTAGAAATATTTTCAGAGCACATCTACACAATGTTGTAGGCATGTTAGGATCTTCTTAAGTGCTTAAATTACCAGTGTCAGAGGCTGTAACAGCTAAAGACTTTCACATATATATGAGCATTAGCATTTAAAATTCATGCATTGCATTAATGCTATATACATAATCACATTTCGAATGGGACAGCTTTAGCTACAGAAAGTAGAGAAACACATGGACTTATTAGCACATTTTATTTTAGTCCTGGCTTTTTACAAGCAATATGCACAACAGCCACCGTTCAGTGTTAAAGGAGTGCTGTGGCTCACTAATTATATTTTGTTATAAATGTAAATTGAGATCTCATCAGTGATAAGATTTAGCATCTCATAAATGGTGTCATGGCTGAGGTCTCAAGCAGTACATTATGGAAATGTGAGTTATGGTTAATTTATTAAACCGTAACTGGTGAATTTCAGTGATTCTTACACTTTTGGTTTCATTACGATAGTGGTGGTCAGACCTCCAACAGGCCATCTGTGGTGGCCCAACCCCCAACAGTCCTTCAGTCCAACCTCCGTATAATGATACTGGTGGTCAGACCCACAGCTGTCGGACACAAGGTCGCCGCCTCCAACAGGATCATAGATCACAGTGGGACGGCGGTCGGATGAGCGTCTCAGAATGGCGGCAGTGCCGAGGCAGGCACCACCATCAGGATTACGATATCAATTTACGACAGCCTTTTCGTGGCGGGAACCCCACCATGAAAAGGTTGGTGGAAATGGTACAAAGGGGCCCCAAACAGGGCCCCTGAGCATTGGAGCCCAGAGAAAAATGTGTATGGGGCACATTTAATGCCTCCTCATCTGGCACTGTCATGTCTGCACTGTGTGCCATGCATAACATGGTGCATGGCACACGATGCACAGACATGTCGGAGGCCCTGCACGGTGGCGGCATCTACTGAAGCCTTTTTCTATGGCCGCGGCATGCCCCTGCCGTGGTACTACCGAATCCCAACCTCCAACCCAGCAGTCACATCAAAATACGGTGGTCAGACCTCACGCAAAGTTGTCGGTAGTTTCCTTACCACTACAATAGCGACCGGCAGTCTGACCAACCGCCATTGTAATCAGGCCCTTTGTTTTGAATCCATACTGCTAATCAACTCTTGTTTTCAGTGATTTCTAAGTCTTTTTCAAACATGCATTCCATAGCTAGCCATAACTTCACTTTCACCTTTATTTATTTCACTGACTTTCTAGGATTTTTTAATCATGTTCTACATAAAACTATTCCTTGGACCTCGTCTGTTGTTTATGGCTAAATCTCAATATGCACTGACTTTTGCAAGGCACAGTAGGAATTTGCTACAGGCCCTGCACATAATCCGCATGCTCTGAACCCAATCCTCCACGGGCTGCAAACCTCTGCATCACATGGCCTTTGGCCATGAAAAGCGTGTATTAGACGCAGGGCCTCTCCTTTGGCCCCTGCAGTGGGTGCCAGCAACAGTGCATGGTCTACAGTTAATCCTGTACCAAACCAGCATTGGGTCACCAACCCTCCTGAGCATGGCTAAAGGCCTATGGTCGCACGCTGCACTCAACCCACCTTATGTGGCCAACCTCTGCTACTCACAGCTAAAGTAGCTGGCTCGGCATGGCATATGGCGAGGTCCTGTGTTAAACCTGCTGCTCAAGTCCAACTCCCAATATGCATGGTCTTTAGCCGTGCACAGAGGGGATTTACCACAGGGCCTGGTCTATGTTCAAGACTTGTGGCCAATCCTCCATGAGTAGGCAACACCCACTGTACAAGGCAAACACGTGTGAGCAGTGGGCGTTTGCTGCAGGGCCTGGCCTTCATTCAGGCCGTGCACCTAACATGCCTTGGGCAGTATCACACACAATTTGTGGGGTCATAGTGCAGGCAGTGGTTACTGGGCCTCAGACATGGTGGTTGAGGTTGTTTCCCACTAGTGTCCTGGGGTCAGTGCTATTATGACTCTGCACACTGGGCTAAGTACAAATGACATGGCTCTAAGTAGCACGGGGGTCACAAGCTCAGAAATAAAAATTAACTGCAATGTCCAGCTCAGTGCTTGCATGTTTAGAAAATAACTTTTACATTTCACAGCAGCAGGTTTGCTTGAAATAATGACAGCCAATGGTAATTAATCTGGACCACAATCTAGTCCAAGTTTTTTTGCCTGTCATGCCACCTCGGACTTGAACCAGCCATATGCAAATCAGCCTTGGTTATGCTGCCGGTGGCTGCAAAAGGGTTATATTCCTTTGCTTGAAACCCAGAAGGGTTTCAGAGCTACAGAATTCACACCCATTGAATTTGAGGCCCATTGCTCACTTTATTATTGAAGGTATACCAAACATGGAGAAGACTTTATTTATAGATGAAATGACCGCATGCATTAGTCTGCTGAACAAGTCCATGACTTAAGGGAGATGTGGGCATTCATCTGTTATGATCAGTAGATGTTCTCTTGTAACAATCAACCCAAAGAAGTCAACTCTGACTTCATCCTAGATGTGATTTGGAAGATTGGATATTTGTATGAGTTCCAGAGCCTTGTCTTTCCCAAGGCTTGACATTCACCCACTATTATTTTGACAAGAGTGTTCTAGGAGGAGTACTAGACTTTTTGGTGACGCAGTTGATTGGCTGCTACAATGCCCCTCTGATACTCATGATCCAGGTGTGTCACAGGAGAGTAAGGGGAATCTAGAGAGTAGTCAAAGTCAGGGCACAGCAAGTCATAGTGAAAGTGTGTTGAGCAGCCGCCAAGTTTCCTGCAGACTCTCAGCAAACTTTTTGTTTTTATAAAAACAAACTCACAAAGCAGAACTTTGTTTTTGAGAAAAAAAACACTAAAGACTTTGAGACCTTGGTTGCTTTTACCTAAGGTTGTGGGGTCATTTTTATTTATTTTTGAGGCCACCAGACTTTCCCTGATGGACCAAACATAAAAAATGATACATCACAAATAGGGTGGACAATCTGATGAACTTATGGCAATGACTCAATATCTGTCAGACTGTTAATGTAGAGTTTTTGCAGGAGCACTGCCATCAGAAACATTACGGCCTTCCTAACTATAAATAAAGTGAGTGGACCATAAGTTTGGTGAACAGGATACTTAGGGGCCGATTCCGATGTCGGACAGACTCAGGTCCGTCCGACATCGTCCAGGAGCCGTAACTGACCGACCTGCTGTCGTCGCTTACGGCCCTGCAAGTACGATGCGACCGAACCCTGTTCGGTCGCACTCGTATACTACACAATGGGAGCATGCATTCCGAGCGGAATGCATGCTTGCATTGTGAAAAGCAGGGGTGCAGTTCATCCCTGCACCCTGTGGCCGGCACCCCAAGGTGCCTGCCACCGGGTGCAGGGATCAACAGAGGAGCACCATAGGTGCCCCCAGGCCGCCATTCGGCAGCCTCGCACCCATGGGGGCCCTACTGGGGGCCCCAAAGACAGTTACCGACTGCCTTTTCGTGCCGGAAAGACCGGCACGAAAAGGCAGTGAACTCTGCCATCGTACTCCTCGGTCGTGAAGAGGCGGCCGGGGAGTACTGAGGATTTCCGGACGGCGGACGGGCTCTCCGAGCCCGTCGTAAGCCATCCGGAAATCCCAGTCGAATTCCTTTCCGACCGAGCCCATCGGAATGGCTCGGTCGGAAAGGAATCCGGCCGGCACGTTCCGATTCGGTCGGAAGGGCTCCGACCATCGTTCGGTGCCCTTCCGGCCGAAATCGGAATCGGCCCCTTAGTATGTTTGCAGTGAAGTACCCTGTCTGTCAAACTCTAAATCAGGCACTTAATCTCTGTCTGTAGTGAGAAATGCAAACAATCTCTGCAAAAACATAAGTTTGGGGAGTTGCTCTGTGCCAAAAGGAACCGCAGTGTAGACAAATACTGCAGAAAGGAGGAACAGACCATGTTATCACGCTTTAAAAAACTTGGCTAGCCCTGTAACGTGCTACGCCAAGTGACTGAAAAGATGAAACAGAAGAGCAGATATGAAATCCTCTTAAAGTAATGGAAAAAAAAGAATCTTTATCAGATCTGATTTGTCACAGGCTTTAATCATCAGGCCAACAAAATAAGACAGGTATTTCATAAGCATTGTGGTATATTAAGATTTGACAATATCATCAGTCTCCTGATTACCAGTCATCTTTCTATCACTTTTAGAAAGGCCAGATCCTTGAGAGATTATTTGGTACACAGCAATTTTCAAGGACCCATACAGGACAAATTATTAGATAAGGAAACAGGAGGATTTGTAAAATGCAATAATTGCAAGGTATTCAAATCAAAAAGGAAAGTGAACATCTGTATTCTCTCCATAGGTAAAACTAGAAGGATTACAAAACATATGTACTGAAATGTCTGTGTGGACTTCGGTCTATGGGTAGCACAGAATTCCCAGTTGCAAGAGGATCCTTGAGCACCTCCATGCCATAAAGAATGTTGATGTAACCTACCCAGTGGCAAAACATTTTATGGACAAGCATAATAGTCAATTCGAGCTTCTTCAATGTTTTGCCATTAATAGGCTTGCTTCTATGGTTCGTGGTGGTCACTGGGAAAAGAAACTAAGCATTCAGGAATCAGATACAAAGCATTTTGACAGCATTAACAGAGATGAGGAACTGTCAGTAGGTTTTGGTCTGATTAGGTCTATATTTTCTTTTCTGACTGAAAGACTGATGGGCTGATGTGTGGTTTTCTCTATTCTCCTTCTTCCGTTTAGTCTCTGTTTTTCTTTAAATTGATTGTTGTTTATTATTAAAATGCTCCATGATGGACTCATGAATTTGTAAAATAAGGGTGTCTACTCTTGCAGTTTTATTCATATAGTTCTCCTGAAATGTCTGAGTTACAGTGGTTGGATATTTTATTTATACTTCTCCCTCACCTGTTGTCGACATTCATCAATACACCTTATGAGATACATTTGGCATGTATATACAGCAATGATGAAGGGAATAGTTTTGATTATCATTTTTTCATATGAAGTGGGAAGTTTTGTATTTTTCTGATTATGGTCAAGTGATGTTCTCAGCAGTAAGAATTCCTTAGGCATGCTGGTGAAAGTGATATGCAACATTTACACTGCAGTTATTATATATTTTTTTCCAGCCTACCAGTGAGTGTTTTTGAATATAGAGGCCCTCTTGCGCTTGATATCAGATGAGTGATTGGACTTTATGGATGTATCTTCTGTGGATCACTCAGAGCCTGAGTTATTTTCTTTCATTTTTACTTAGGATACGCTGCTGCTTGACCTACATAATATTTGCACATATTCTTCTCACTGCACGATAAGTGATTTTTTGTTCATTTTAGGAAGTGATTGCGTTTATACTGGATCATTGATTATAGCATTTGCAGGTAGGCCTGGGCAGAACTTGCAGAATTTCACTCCGCAGATTCCGCGGAGTTACCAAAAAACTCCTCAAGATTCCACGGAATTCCAACAGGTGGAAAAATGCTCTTCCTGCCATTCGGGCGATAAATGTTTCACGCCTGTAGCACCATTTTGTTTTACCTGCTTCTGCTTGTCCTCCTGGCCTGCTTCTAAACCCACCTAATCCTCCCCTATCTGATCATCACAATCTTAACCCCATCTGTCATTTGTTTATTTTTATCACTGTCTGTTTTTGTGTGTGTATTTTATATCTCTGTATGCGTTTTTTACTTTTATCCTTCCTTTTTCTGCTATGGCAGAAGCAGGCAGCAGCCCTGCAGTGCCCCACACACCCTCTGTGGGGTCTACCAGCGTGAAGGGGTGCAGCCATGCCCCATTTTCAGCAAGAAGTTGGGCACATGGGTCTCTAGGAGTGCCTATAGCTCACTCAATCTTCAGAGTACATGTAACCCTTTAAACACATAGCACCCTGCCCCATGAGCTAGGTAGCACTCTCATGAGATTTTTAAGTAAATGTGCCAGTATGTGATTCTCTGTTTTGAAAGCTCCATGACTCTCTAAATCTGTACGTATATATCTAAATGAATATCTCACTGTCTATATTAGGAAGAACAAAGCTATATAGGCATCTGTAGAACTGCCTTGAAGACTGTTGCATATATAACTAGTTTGTGAGTAAGTTAATGAATGTATAACTCAATCTCTTGGTCTGTCAATGGGTAAAAGGAACCACATATGTCTTGGACACATCTATTTCACCTGCATTATGGGAGATATAGCATATCTAATGCTTGCAATAAGAGTGCGTGCATGCATATTTAAG
Organism: Calotriton arnoldi; assembly: GCA_963921515.1. Taxonomy (NCBI): domain Eukaryota; kingdom Metazoa; phylum Chordata; class Amphibia; order Caudata; family Salamandridae; genus Calotriton; species Calotriton arnoldi. The sequence continues at coordinate 609,584 of CAWUFW010009833.1, forward strand.
TTACTAAAACTCAAAACAACTTTCACTTTTTTAAGCACAAAACACCAGGTGTTATGGCATATCTACAGCATATCTCACAGCTCAGTTATCTGTTGTAAAACAAGCATTCATCACTTCAAAAAGTGATGTTACATGCAAAGTCAAGATAGCAGTGAGACGCCACAGCGGCAGTGTGCACTAGTAAATCTGAACCATGTTTAAACAGTGCATGTTTAACTATGCTTAGGAGCCTCATACTACACATGTGACTTCGTACAAGCTTAAAGAACATATCTCACCATCTAAGCATATACAAACTTGCCTTATAATTTAGAAAGAGCTACGCCAAAGTATATCTAATATATAGCTGGCAAGTTTCACAGGTTCATGATTCACATACAACCATAGTGCATTTTTTCCTCCTGCAATTGTAAGTGTTCTTGTCATCTTTTACAGTGGAATAAATAGGACTACAAGAACCAGAATGCACAGAAAAACATTCTTTCTCTGTGACCAGCAGATCACGTATACATATATAAAACGCTCACATCTTCAAAGACACTAATACATATAACTTTAACCATTAAAGTACAGTGGGTTTTTTATACCAACTAGAGAATGGAGTAAAGCAGCACAGGGAATATGGAGCTCCTTGGCAACACATTGTGAACTAACTTCACAGACACCAATTCTGCAGCTGACAGAAACTGTTTCTTCATCTCCTATTTATAAATATATGAAAGCACTCATACTACCAGTCATAAACCATTTCATTTACTTTAAATAATTTTATATAAACTTCAGACGTTTTTTTTACGATCACACATACACATATACCTTCTTAATAAAAAATGTTGCTTAAAAAAAAGTAATTCACATACAGAAGATAGCGATTGTTGATCAAATAGCTTTTTCTGCTCTTATTAGATAGATGCAATAGTCTCAGGGATTGTAAAAACTAAGCACAAGAATGGCACAACACTCTCATAAAAAGCAACCATAAATGGCAACCTTTTCCACTTTGCACTGTCTGATACTGCAAACGGCAGCAAATCAAAACATTCCTTTCATATTTTAGTGTTGCAACTGTACTTCTCAATGGTTACTATGTGTTAACCCTTTCACCCATTTTTACAAAGACCACCAAAATGGAAGCCTATTTGTGTATAATCGCGACTTCATTGTGATCATCATAATGAAGTTGTAAACAAAAAGGAGTTCAAAACGTATTTACCTTCATACTTTTATAACTTTAACAGTACACTGCACATTTTAGTAAGCCCTCACTAGGAAATGAAACCTTTTTTATAGTAAAACTAGTCTAAAAACCTCAAATTTATAAGAAATAGTGACCTATGTCTTTAACGCCCTTCCCCCACTATTCTCTTAGCACAGTCTCCATACCAACCCACTAGAACCAGTAGGCCACAAGTTCACACCACATTCTAGAAAGACCATACTTGTTACAAAATGAGCTGCACAGGCGTGGTTATTGTACGCATTAAAGAGCATACCCAGTGCCAATCACAGATGTAGTTACTAGTCCTCTCAACACACTACCTAATTTCTTTTCACCTACATGTTCATAATATTCAATCAAATATGTACTTTCTTTAAACCAGGAGAATACCTCAATTTTAACTGCCTTTCATTTAGAAAACTGCCTCATTGAGCTCCAGCCTTCTCCTGTCTGCTACTGCTGCTTTACTTCAAAATGGTTAGAGTGTGGATTGTGGGCCACATCTATGTCTTCTGGGCTACAGAAGCTGCTAGAAAGAGTGGTATTGACAGAGACGTGGGTTTGCCTAATGTGGACATTAAATGGATTGGTCAGAGATGTTCAAAATGTCATCAATTGTTGCCTTTGGTTAAAAGCATTGTGAATTTCCAACCCCCTAACCTCATGATTGTGCACTGTGGTGGCAATGACCTAGGCTCGCTGACTGGGGTAGGACTGGAAATCCTAATGAAGGATTCCTTTGCATAATTAATGACTCTTTTCTCTCACACTGTCTTAGTGTACTCCAACATATGCCAAAGGCAGAAATGGAAGTGGTCTAATCAATGCTGCCCACAAATTGACAAAGCCAGGACACATGGTAATAAAACTTTTCTGCATTTCTCAGAGACCATAACATGGGCTCTATCTACACCAACAACCTGCATTTTGACATGCATGAAATCTATAGAAGTGATGGAGTTCACTTTACAGATGAAGGCAACAGGGTGTTTTTAAGCAACCTAAAACTCTGCATCTGGTCTTATGTGTAGCTGTCATATACACAACACAAAGGCTCTTGTCAGAGCAACCCTAGTGCCCAAAATATTATTAATTTTCTTTTAACATATCTTTTTTTAAATTGTTTTGAAATGTTCGCAACAACGTCGCGATGATCGCGAATACATTGCAAAATCGCAAAACAAAAGCAGACATTCAATGGCCACCAGTACATTCAACATTTATAACTAAAAAAATTATTCTAACCATCATACTACATACATTACTATCTAAATAACTCTAAAAAACATGTATAACTCACTGAATGTGTCTCTCACAGTGTTTATGACTGTTTGAGTGGCAAGTGTGACTGGGTGCATGAGTGTGTGAGTGGGTCTGTGACTGGATGCATGAGTGACTCCATGCACCTCTCAGTGGGTGTGTTTGTCACTGTTTGAGTGGGTCTGTGACTGGATGACTGAGTCTTTCAGTGGCTCTGTGAGTGGGTGCATCAGTTTCTGCATGAATCTGTGAGTAGGTGTCTTAGTCTCTGAATGAATCTGTAAGTGTGTGCATCAGTCTTTGAGTGGGTCTGTGAATGGGTGTCTGAGTCGCTGAATGGCTCTGTCAGTGGATGCATCAGTGTCTGACTGGGTCTGTGACTTGGTGTCTGAGTTTTTGAGTGGGTCTGTCACTCAGTGCATCACTGTCTTAGTAGGTATGTCAGTGGGTGTCTCAGTCTCTGAGTGGTCTGTAACTGGGTGTATTTGTGTCTGAGTGGGTGAGTCAATGGGTGCATGAGTCTCTGAGTGGTTGCTGTCTGTGTCTTTGAATGGATCTGTCAGCTGATGCATTAGTGTGTGAGTGAGTCTGTGAGTGGGTGTCTGAGTCCCTGAGTAGGTCTGTTAGTGGTTGTATCACTGTCTGAGTGGGTCTGTCAGTGGTAGTTTGACTTTCTGAGTGGGTCTGTGACTGGTTGCATTAGTGTCTGAGTGGGTGTGTGAGTGGGTGCATGAGTCTCTGAGTGGGTCTGTGAGTGGCTGTCTGAGTGTCTGAATGGGTATGTCAGTGGATGCATCAGTGTATAAGTGGGTCCGTGAGTAGGTATCTGAGTCTCTGAGTGGGTCTGTCAGTAGGTACATAAGTGTCTGAGTGGGTCTGTCAGTGGGAGTCTCAGTCTCTGTGTGTGTCTGTGACTGGGTGCAGTAGTGTCTTAGTAGGCATATGAGTGGTTGCATGAGTCTCCGAGTGGGCCTGTGTATTGGTGTTTGAGTCTCTGATTGGGTCTGTGAATGGGTGCATTAGTGTCTGAGTGGGTCTGTGAGTGGGTGTCTGAGTCTCTGACTGGGTCTCTGAATGGTAGCATGAGTGTCTGAGTAGGGCCTTTGACTGGATGTGTGAGTCTCTCAGTGAGTCTATGAGTGGGTGTATCAGTGTCTGTGTGCATCTGTGAGTGGGTGCCTCAGTCTCTGAATGGATCTGTGAGTGGGTGTGTCAGTCTCTGAGTGAGTCTGTGACTTGGTGTCTGAGTCTCTGAGATGGTCTGTCAGTGGGTGCATCAGTGTGTGAGTGGGTCTGTCAGTGAATGCATCAGTGTCTGATTAGGTCTGTAAGTGGGTGTCTGAGTCTGTCAGTGGGTGCATCAGTGCCTGAGTGGGTCTGTCAGTGGGTGTCTCAGTCTCTTTGTGAGTCTGTCACTGGATGCATTACTCTCTGAGTAGGTGTTTGACCAAATGCATGGCTCTTTGAGTAGTTCTGTGAGTGGGTATCTCAGTCTCTGAGTGGGTTGTGAGTAGGTCTGTTAGTGTATGAGTGGGTCTGTCAGTAGGAGCCTCAGTCTCTCACTCGGTCTGTGACTAGGTGCATCAGTGTCAGAGTGGGTCTCTGACTGGGTCTCTGAGTCTCTCAGTGGGTCTGTGAGTAGGTGCATCAGTGTCTGCATTCATGCGTGAGTGAGTGTCTCAGTCTCTGAATGGATCTGTGAGTGGCTACTTCAGTCTCTGAGTGGGTGTGTGACTGGGTTGTCTGAGTCTCTGAGCAAGCCTATAAATGGGTGCATCAGTGTCTGAGTGGGTCTGTGAGTGGGTGTCTGAGTCTCTGAGTGGGTCTGTCAGTGGGTGCATCAGTGTCTGAATTGCTCTGTCAGTGGTTGTCTCAGTCTCTGAGTAGGCCTTTGACTGAGTGAGCAAGTGTCTAAGTGGGTGTGTGAGTGGGTATCTGAGTCTTTGAATGGGTCTGTGAGTGGGTGCATCAGTCTCTGAGTGGGTCTGTCAGTGGGTATATCAGTGTCTGAGTAGGTTTCTGAGTGTGTATGAAAGTGAATCTGTCAGTGGATGCACAAATCACTAAGTGGGTCTGTGAGTGCGTGTGTGAGTCTCTTAGTGGGTCTGTGAGTGGATTTGTTAGTGTCTGGATGGGACTGTCAGTGGGTGTATGACTCTCTGAATGAGTCTGTCACTGGGTGCATGAGTATCTGTGAGTGGGTGTGTGAGTGTGTAAGTAAAACTGAGGGTGGGTATGTGAATATATATTTATATATATATTTTTTTACAAATATTTGCAAAGACGTTGCGATATTTGTGGAATCCCCACAACAATACATGGGGTGCCGCGCTGGTGGTTGTGACATAATTGCGAATATCAAGCATGGGGAAAAAAATCAACATTTGATACAAACTTTGTGTTAATAACACCCCAATTTGTCAAACATGGGGTCAGAGTACCTCTACACTGACCCCTTATATGAGCTTTATCACAAGTTTTCAGCCCCAGGAACTGTTCCCCGATCCCTAAAATGATGGCTGCAACTTTCTGTATAGGTAGCGACCAGCCAATCGCAGCATTCCTACTGGCACGCGCATTCACGATTGATCACAAAATCATCGTGAAATATCTGCAGCCAGAGATATCACTAACTATATTTTCTTAATTTTCGCAACATCTACTGAACAGATTTACACCAAAAAACAAAAAGCACAATCTGCATAACCAAATCTACCTTTCTGCCTAACTTGGTGTAATTTTGTCCCGCAGTTCAGGCTGTCGGCATGTTTAAAGGTACTATGGGAATTTGCAAGGGAAAACATACTTTTTTTGATACCCCTTTTTCTCTGCCCCCGCTTTATTGAATACCTGAAACTTTCCATGCACAACAAGACATAACTTGACACTTTTTTTTGCAAAACGTTTGTGAAGATTGATCAACTGGCACCAAAGTTATAGGCAAATCAAAAAATGGTTTTCGTATGGAAACATGGTCCTAACTATAACAACTTACTGGCAACCGCAACAAAGGTTACAGGGATGTAAGAATTAGGTAATAGAATTTAATAAAAACCTTGGAAATTCACTGAAAAAAACTAAGGTTACATGGACATTATCATTAGGCTCAGATTTCACTCGTACAAAATCAGTGAAATTCAGCAGTTATAGAGACCGGATCTAACTATAACTTACGCAATTTCAATGCACTGGTTATGACTAAGCCTGGGCAGAGTTTGTGTAGTGGTGCTATGCAAAACTTCGCGAAGCAGAAAAAAACTCTGCGACGCTACACGGAGTTCCGCAAGTGGGGGGAGTTGCTTGCTCTGCCCGTTCGCGAGACGTTTCTGACGTTCAGCAATGCAGAGTGCGAGCTCGGCGGAAATATCGCGCAAACTTCACCACGTGGTCGCCGATGGGCGCGTCCATCTTGTTTTTCTTGTCTGTTATGGTTCTGGGCCTGTTTTTTTAATCCTCCCTCTATCTTTCCAATCCTTTGTTCCTAAAACTTTTTTTCTGATCTTTTTTATTTATTATCTATACCTCTCTCTTCCTAAGTGTATATTTTGCGTTTTTTCTACTTTTTGTGTGTTTAGCTGCGTTTTTGTACTGTTTTTCTATTACTTGCTTTTTATTTTTTTTTACTTCCCATCTTCTTCTCCTGACTTAATTTTTTTACTTCTACATTTTCTTTTCCGACCCCCGACCCCCGTCCCCCAGAACCATGGCTAAGACGACGCAGAGTGCAACCTGGGGAATCAGGAGCCGGCTTTCTTCCGGAAGGCGTTGCCCGGAAAGGCGTCGCCCGGAAGAGGTGCAGCCCTGGGCCTTATTTTCTGAGGTGGAGGTGGCTGCACTGTTTCTTTTTGTGCAGCGCCAACTCCCCTTAACCTTGGCAGCAGGCGGCAGGCCTGGGTCCGGATACGGGATCCAGGAGCGCCACCGGCGGTGGGCAAGGGTGCGCCGGGCAGTGTTTCGCTGTTCTGAGGTCCGACGCACCCATAACCAACTGATGCACCGGTGGTCCGACATCCTGGACCGAGAGCAGGACCTGCTGGACTGCTAGGTGTTTAGGTCGTGGTGCTTGGGGAGTAGCTAATTATTACTATTATGTGTTCTGTGTTATTGCGATAATTATTTTTTTCCCAAATAGCAAGAATGCATCTGCTTCTTACATGCAGGTTAGTTACGTATGAAAATCTTATATAATGTGATTATTATTCTTTTAGACAGGTGCTCGGCACTACTAATCTTACTTGTTTGCAACTTTGTGCTCACTTGGGCTGATTAAGTAAGAGATATTAGAGAATTTAAGTCCGTTAATGCAGACTACAGAGACACCTTTCCTTTGTCCTGTCACTAAGATAGTGTTAGTTAGTTAGTTAGTTACTTAGTATTAGTTGGTAATTTAGTGGCCCACGTGACACGTCCTCCTCTCACTTGCTGACTCCTTAGTAGAACCTTTTGTAGTTTGTATAGTGAGTGAATATCGCAACCAACCAATTTGGTGTATGCAATATGCATGCGTCCATCTTTGCATTTAAGAAGAATAAATACAGTCTTATTGAATTGGCCAGTCAAAGGGGGTTGAGATGATTGCAAATGAGATCGGAACTTAGAAGCAAATATAATTTTTTTGCAATTCATTCCAAAGTCTTTGGAATAGGCGGGCTAGGTAGGTTTAGGATTCAGGAATCGGAATGGAACTGTGGAATAATAAAGATAGGACGGTCCGCGACCGCAATACTAGTCTACTACTAGTCGATCTGATTAGATAGGTCAATGTTATTGCAATTGCCGTTTCCTGTCAAAAATCTTTTTGGAGCAATTTTTTAATATTTGTTTAACACCAATCAATTTTTCTCTCTTCAATTATGTCTTACATGATCAACATCCAGGGTCAAGAAGAAGACGGGGTCTGCCGAGGAGCTGGAGGTGCCTCCCAGCAGGAACGCTCCTCTGCAGATGGCTCTGCTGGCCCCAGTAAGTCCTCCTGTTGTTAATATTAATATATATTTCCCTAACTTTTACCGCACCTTATTATTTCCGTTTCCTAATTTTATTTTTTCCCCAATCCTCTTCGATCTATCTGTTTCTAAATTCTTGTTATCCCTGCATTACCTAACAACTTAGTTATTTATATTTCTAGTGTCTGTTTTTTGCTTACATCAAATCAAACTGCCTCTGACTCTATTAGTCTGTCTATAGCTTGCTTTTTTCTAGTTTTTCAGTCAGCTTTCCCTCTCCTCTTATATATTTTGTGGACTGCCTAGTAGTGGTACTGTAAGACTCAGAGAACCCATTGGTTCTTACTACTACTAGTACTAGTACTACTACTTTGCTGAGCAGATAGCATGCCCAAGTAAGGTATTATATGCATGTTTGTTGAGATGAGAAGGCTTTCTTTTACTTTCTCATGCTCAATCAGTAAATAAAATGATGGTCATGCTGGACACCCCAAAGTGGTGTATTTTACTTTTTCTTGTCTAGGCCTAGTACTATTTTTATTAGCAGCAGTTGATGGTGAACAACTGATTACAGTGCACCATGGCTAGAAGGAAGTATGAGGAGGAGCAGGATGGCACCATTATATTTTCCAACCAAGAGAGACCTCATGTCCGATTTTTCTTTTCAAAAACTCAGATTCACCAATAGCTCTAACCACTGAGTCCAGTCCTTTGGGTTGTCCTCTTCCTGAGAGGCTTTTCAAAAATTGCCACCAACAAAATGCCCAACCGGATATTTTATTATTTTTGAGAGGACATACTGTCTACTCTACTCTATTACCTGAATTGTAGTGATGTGTGTGGTGTATGTATTGTATTTTCAATCTTGCTAGTGAAAAAAATAAATAGGAGGAGGCGTATATGGCATTTAAAAAATGTGAAATGTTTTTTCTTTGCTTACCGACCACTAGTGCTGGGGCCAGCGGCGAAGGCGATGCCAGTCAGGAGGAAGCTGATGCGACAGCTGCAGGGAGTGAGCCAGCAGCAGTGGCAGAAGGTGTTGAGTCAAATTCCTTACTTATTGACAATACACTCGCGGCAATGGTGTACACTGTACTGTTGAGACTAAGTTGTTGTGAACAGTTGAAGAAGTCAGCCTTTACTTAGCATTAGCGGGAGTTGAGTAACTAATAATGGCCTCTTCTATCTTCAACTCATCAGAGAAAGTTTTATGAAGAAGAAGACTGAGAGTCAGACAACCTTGATGGGTTGATGGAAAAGGGAAAGGAGGATGGACGGGTGACATTTGATATATGACTGGCAGAGAAGGATGCAGGGTTGAAGGTAGGGGGCCCGGGATGCATATAGGCGGCTGATAGGATGCATGGGTGGTTTAAGGATGGGTGAAAGGTAAAAGGAAGAATGCCTGCCTGGGTAGGTGAAACTGTATTGGTGAAAGGAATCCTCCAGGGGGTTTGATGGGTCACACTCAAAGGCAAGCAGGGATGCATGGGTGGTGGTTAAAATGACAAATGTATGTTGTTGGTGAAAGGTTTGTTGAGATTGAGAATGATAGCAATGTTTGAATGGATGGATGCCTGGATGGTATTCAATCATAGCATAGGTGGAGACTGGATGAAGAGAATGTAAAAGAAAATTAAACCATGCCAGAGTAGCAAAGCCAAGGGTGAAGAATAAAAAAAATTAATGCTAGAAGAGCAATGCAATGATAAATGGAAAAATCGCTGGGAAGAAGAATAAACAAGGACTGTTTTTTTCAAGGTTTTTGATTCAAGGTTGTTTTTCAGAATACTCCCTTGACTCACAGTAGTTTGCAAGCACAACATATATATTGTGTATGTACCCACCCATCATCAATCACCTCCCTTTGACTCCTAGGCCCACTCCCGCTCCCTACCCATGTCATTTCGACCGTGTCAGCCATGGGTGGCCTATCGGCTGCATGGTTACAATCAAACAATAGTAGTACCTCACGTCATGCCGTATATCATCATTGATATTAGTAATCATATCATCTGCCTTGTTGTAGTAGTCAGGGTGAAAGTGAAATTGCGCATTTGCCATTGATTTAACATAGTATGGCCATAATAGAAAAATAGATAATTGTGTAGTACAGCTGCCCCACCTGCAGACAGTAGTAAAGTAACGTGAGTCTGCGACATGAGTACATCTGTCTAGGGTGCAAGCTGACTGAGCTGGCATGCCTACAAGGTTAATTTAGCTAAACAAGAGAGAGGAGAAGAAGAATACTTGTCTATTCCATAGTGCCTAATGCCTGAAACTCTAATCACATCCAAATCTTAGGGGCCGAGGAAGTAAGGATACCACAAATGTTATGTACTGCTAGTGCTACTGTGCCACTATAATTTTATGTGTACAATTTTGTGTTACTGTTTTGTATTGGTTACAGTTGTCTTTTTTCTTTCTTGATATAGCTACTCCTTCCCAATCCAACAGGCAGGAGTTAGCAGCCAGAGCCCGGCAATGGAAGCTGGAGGCCATCAGGGATGAATATCGGTGGCTGGTGGCTCTGGTGGAGGAGGAGGCAGCAGCTGCAGCCTCCAGTGCCCCGGGCCCCAGCCAGGCCCCCTTAGATCCTCCGGTGGTACGGTGCCGTGGTCTGGCAGCCGCCCGCTGCAATTCAAACACTGCTGCCCACCCCTGTTGTTCCTGCAAAAAAATTCAGCGCTGCATGCTCCTCCGGATGGCGCGCCTAGAGTCCACGATTGAGGAGCGGTTCCACATCCTAGAGCGCAAGATCCGGCAAGCCCGCCGCTAGACCTCAGTCTTCACCCTTGCACCTTTTAAAATCTTTTTTTTTGGTGGGTGGGACTTTTTGGGGGAGAGGGTGGGAATGTGAGAGTTGGTGAAAACTTGAGTGTTCTTTTTTTAAGGACATTTGGATTTTTTTATGGACAATTGGACTTTTTACTGGACATTGGTTGGGGTTAGGGAGAGGGGTAGGTCAGGTGTTTTGGGTTTCTTTTATTCTAGTTTATTTGTTAGGGGAATAATTATTTATAGTTTTTTACATATAATGAAAATCTTTTTGGGGGGGTTACTCTTTTACTTCGCACTGTTTCCTTTGCTGCAGAGCCGCAGCCAGTTTTTGAAATCTGCGGATAGTGTAACACACCAACAGATAGATGCGGTACCCTCACTTGTCCTACTACTGTCAGTCTCTCCTCCTAGTCTATGCAGTCTGCAACTAAAACCACTATGGACTCATTAGGGTGTGGGTGTGTGAATTAATTAATTTCCATAGTATATACATTATGCCGCCCCCACACTTCTTCTCTTACTTCTGATTTTTGTTTAGGCGAAGCAATGGCTGCATGGTGATGGTTTGGTTTCCCAAGGTGTCATGGTGGTGGTATTAGTAGTAGACACTGACAGTAGCATACACAAAAAAAGAAAATGAGACAGTAAGTCACCTGAGGGAGACTAGGGAATGAGTAGTAGAAGTACAGTACACAAGAAGAAGACTGCCAAACAAGAAACCTTTCATGATAAGCCATGCTAAAGTAAAATAAAACAGAATGGTGTGCTAGCCTAGTACAAGTTATAAACTGAAGTCGACTTGAGCTATGAAGTGGACAAGCATAACCTTTAGTGCTAGAACTAGGATGATGAATTGATGATGGCAATTAATTATGATGGTTTATGTTCCTCTGGAAAAAAATTGAATATCGAATACTGTGCATGGGTGGGCAATATAATCTATATATAACCAGTGTGGGCTATAGTATATATACTTAGAGCAGAAGAAGATCCTCACCCTGCCTTGAGTCAGTGTTGCTTTCACCACATCTGCCCCAGCAAGCGTGTGATCAGTTATTGGTGTCCATTTAATTTAGTCACACCTCAATATAAATCACACAGCCCGGGGGAAGAGGGTAATGGTTTGATGAATGGTTGGGAACAGATTTGAGGGAAAGGTTTGACAAAGACAAGTACTACACATGGACAACACACATTCATCTTGGCAGCCGACCATTATAAATCTGTTAACCCCTTCGATGCTTATGACAAGCTGGACTCGTCATGGCACACAGTGGTCGTGTGCTCATGACGAGTCCAGCTCGTCATAAGACCACCCACGGGGGAAGCGCTGGCGCTCCCCCCGTGGGAATCCGATCGTTGGGTTTTTTGGGAAGAAGGCAGGGGAAGGGCTTCCCTGCCTCCCCCGCCCCCTCAATGACGTCAGCGCGCAAGGCGCGCTGGCGTCATTGGGGGTTTCCCTTTGTTCCCGACGCGCTGGAAGCCATTTGCTTCCAGCGCGTCGGGAAATAAGGTTAGTTTTGGCTCCGGGGAGGGGATTTCAAACAGAAGAGGCATCGAGGAAAGGAAAACCCTTTCCTTTCCTCGATGCCTCTTTGATGCATTCCTGCTGCACAATCATGCGATCGTGCAGCAGGAATGCCCACTAGACACCAGGGAATTTAAAAAAATGAAAATACTGTTTTGGGGAGCGGCCCCTTGGGCAAGGGTCGCTCCCCTTTGAGGAGCCATATGTTTTTGGTGCTCTGCCCCCTGGGGGGGGCAGTTTTTTTATATAGTGCGGGGCTTTACCCGAAGGTGTTAGAGCGCTTCACAATAGGAACAGTAACATTGCATGAGGAGAAGGTTACAAGTGAGCATAATACAAAAGCAAGCGTTACATTACATGAGGAAAAAGTGACAATTGTGCATGATACATGAGATACAAAATACAAATAGAGGTATAATACTGCAATAAGTGGCAGTCACTCAGAACACACTGGGAAGGCACTTCTATAGGCATGGAGTACAGAATTTCCTATAGTGGAAGAACTTCCTTGAGGGAGTAGAGAGGGCGTGAATTAAACAGGAGACTTAAAATGAAGGGTACACAAATCCAGCACAGCACGCAAGGGTGAGGAATGTACAGGAAAAAGTACAAATTTACAATGAAGAGCGAACTTCCTAGAGGGGCTGAGAGTGAAAGTATTAGTTCTGAAAGTGTCTTTGGAAGAGAAGAGATTTGAGGTCAGCTTTGAAGATCCGGGTAGAGGAGGTGGCACGGAGCAATGGGGGAAGCGAGTTCCAGATTCTCACCGCATTGCCTGAGAAGGATTGCGCCATCGATCTTTCCCTTTTGAAGACGGGGGGGGGGCTCAAGCAGAAGTTTTCCGCATTGCGAGAAGGGCGAGAGCCACCGGACAATTTCAATTTATTCGCCAGGTAACGAGGGGAGGACGTGTGTACGGCTTTGTGTGTGATGCAGGCAGTTTTGTAAATAGATCTTGCCTCGATCGGAAGCCATCGAAGAGAGGACAGGATAGGAGTGACGTGGTCGCTTCGTTTAGACCCTGAAATGAAGTGAGCTGCTGAATGGAGGATGGATTTGAGAGGGGAGAGGTGGGATTTGGGTAGGCCCGTCAGAAGAGAATTGCAATAATCCAGTCTTGAGAGAACCAGAGATTGTACGAAGGTTTTTAAGTCTTTCTCCGGGAAGAACCGACGGATCCCCCATAGAAGGCGCAACTGGTAACGTGCGTTCTTAGCAATAGAGTTGATGTGGGAGATTAGGTTGAGTCTTTTGTCAAGAATGACACCTAGGGATTTAGCGCTGTCGACAATGATGGGTTTGTTGTTGAGTAGGTTCAGCTGATCCATCCAAGATTGAACAGGAGGAGGTGAGAGAGAGGTAGAGAGGAGGAGGAATTCAGTTTTGGCGGGATTCAGAATGAGTTGGTGAGTTAACATCCAGTTGTGAATAGAGTTGAGAGTAGAGTTGAGTAGTGAGAGATCGTGTGCGGAAGATAAAGGTATCTTCCCACTAGTCCACCAGGCATTTATTTGTGGAGAGTGACCCCTTGGGTGGCAGAATAGCAGTATGTTTTTAGGCCCATCTGCCCCCAAGGAGGGCAGAAGCCACTAGACACCAGGGTTTTTTAAATTTTTGTGTTGGGGAGTGGCCAAAAGGGCAAGGGTTGCTCCCTTTTACGGGGGGTGAATATTTTATTTATACTCTTTGGCCCACCTACCCCTTAGCTTGGCTGGTGGATTGTGTGTGGACTGGTGCATTATTTGCATATGTGATTGTAATGTTTTTTTCTCCTTTTTATTCTAGTGTAAAGCTTTTGATTCCTGTTTGCGGTTTCGGCAGGGGTTGTTCTGCAGTTTTGCGTAATTGCATTTATTTGGTAAGAAAAATATTTTTGTTGTGTGTACTCCAAATGAGTATTATTGTCATGCATGAATGAATTTTTTTGTAAGTGGTGTCATAATGGCAGCATATTTGTTAGTGTTCAGAGCATGAAATTCTTTGCGATGTTTTGCATTGTCTTATGTGTAATTTTTTTTTCTTCTATTTTAGTGGGATATTGTTGATCCTTACTGTGTCTGTGCAGAGTAGGTGGTGGTGAGTCTAGCTGCTTCTGTCACGTGAGTGGTATAGCGTTGGAGTATATAGGTCTTTGTGATAAAGCTACATTTTGTTTATTTCTTTTTTTTACAAAGGGTTTGTTGTTGTTGACTTGTTTGACAAGTAACTTTATTAGTAAGCATTATGGCTAGCCGTAGAATGACTGCTCAGCATGTGGTTGGTTTGCTTCTTGAATCTTCCTCTGAGCAGGATTATGAGACTGACAGTGCGTCTGAGGGAGAGGAGGGAGGGGAAGATTCAGGCAGTGAGTTTTCTCTCCACATGGAATCATCGGATGATGAAGGTACTCTCAGTGCAGATGAAGTGCCTGTTTTAGAGGAGGATACTACTGTGCCGATGGTGCAATAGGCATCTGCATTGCAGCCGAGTGAGGCACCATTTTTATCGGGAGACCTGGGGGAACACTGGGTGGTAGGAAATTTGTGTCAGCCCAGTGATGCCACAACTTTACCACACAAAAATGAGTGAAAACAGGGATTTTTTCAGCAAAATGTCAGGTTTGCAGGGGATTCTGGGTAAGAAAACGTTGGGGGATCCACGCAAGCCATACCTCCCTGGAATCCCCCGGGTGACTAGTTTTCAGAAATGTGTGGGTTTGGTAGGTTTCCCTAGGTGGCCGCCGAGCCTGGGCCAAAACGTCATGGGACCACCTATGCAAAACCAGGTCGTTTTGTGATAGGCCATTTTGAGGTCGCCTCAATACGTTGTGGGCCCTTGCCTGTCGCGGGTACTTGGGCCTCCCACCCGAGTGAGGCACCATTTTTATCGGGAGACCTGGGGGACGCTGGGTGGTAGGAAATTTGTGTCAGCCCGGTGATGCCACACCTTTACCACACAACAATGTGTGAAAAAGGGATTTTTTTCAGCAAAATGTCAGGTTTGCAGGGGATTCTGGGTAAGAAAACGTTGGGGGATCCACGCAAGCCATACCTCCCTGGAATCCCCGGGTGTCTACTTTTCAGAAATGTGTGGGTTTGGTAGGTTTCCCTAGGTGGCCGCCGAGCCTCGGGCCAAAACCTCATGGGACCCCCTTGCAAAACCAGGTCGTTTTGTGATAGGCCATTTTGAGGTCGCCTCAATACGTTGTGGGCCCTTGCCTGTCGCGGGTACTTGGGCCTCCCACCCGAGTGAGGCACCATTTTTATCGGGAGACCTGGGGGAACGCTGGGTGGTAGGAAATTTGTGTCAGCCCAGTGATGCCACAACTTTACCACACAAAAATGTGTGAAAAAAGGGATTTTTTCAGCAAAATGTCAGGTTTGCAGGGGATTCTGGGTAAGAAAACGTTGGGGGATCCACGCAAGCCATACCTCCCTGGAATCCCCCGGGTGTCTACTTTTCAGAAATGTGTGGGTTTGGTAGGTTTCCCTAGGTGGCCGCCGAGCCCCGGGCCAAAACGTCATGGGACCCCCCTTGCAAAACCAGGTCGTTTTGTGATAGGCCATTTTGAGGTCGCCTCAATACGTTGTGGGCCCTTGCCTGTCGCGGGTACTTGGGACTCCCACCCGAGTGAGGCACAATTTTTATCGGGAGACCTGGGGGGACGCTGGGTGGTAGGAAATGTGTGTCAGCCCGGTGATGCCACAACTTTACCACACAAAAATGTGTGAAAAAAGGGATTTTTTCAGCATAGTGTCAGGTTTGCAGGGGATTCTGGGTAAGAAAACGTTGGGGGATCCACGCAAGCCATACCTCCCTGGAATCCCCCGGGTGTCTACTTTTCAGAAAAGTGTGGGTATGGTAGGTTTCCCTAGGGGCCGGCAGAGCTAGGGTTCAAAAACTACAGCTAGGCACTCTGCAAAAAAAGGGTCATTTTTCACTGTGAAAATGTGGTGCGTCCACGTTGCGTTTTGCGCTGCTTCCTGTCGCGGGCACTAGGCCTACCCACACAAGTGAGGTACCATTTTTTTTGGAAGACCTTGGGGAACGCGGGGTGGGTGGAATTTTGTGGATCCACGCAGATTCCAGAACTTTACACCACAGAAAAGTGAGGAAAATGTGTTTTTTTGCCAATTTTTAAGGTTTGCAAGGGATTCTGGGTAACAGAACCTGGAGAGAGCCAGTCAAGTCACCCCATCCTGGATTCCCCTGGGTGTCTACTTTTCAAAAATGTTTTGGTTTGCTAGGTTTCCCAAAGAGCCGGCAGAGCTAGGGTTAAAAAACGACAGCTAGGCACTTTGCAAAAAAAGGGTAATTTTTCACTGTGAAAATGTTGTGTGTCCACGTTGCGTTTTGCGCTGCTTCCTGTCGCGGGCACTAGGCCTACCCACACAAGTGAGGTACCATTTTTTTGGGAAGACCTTGGGGACCGCGGGGTGGGTGGAATTTTGTGGATCCACGCAGATTCCAGAACTTTCCACCACAGAAAAGTGAGGAAAATGTGTTTTTTTTGCCAATTTTTAAGGTTTGCAAGGGATTCTTGGTAACAGAACCTGGTGAGAGCCAGTCAAGTCACCCCATCCTGGATTCCCCTGGGTGTCTACTTTTCAAAAATGTATAGATTTTCTAGGTTTCCCAAAGTGCCGGCAGAGCTAGGGTTCAAAAACGACAGCTAGGCACTTTGCAAAAAAGGGTCATTTTTCACTGTGAAAATGTGGTGTGTCCACGTTGCGTTTTGCGCTGCTTCCTGTCGCGGGCACTAGGCCTACCCACACAAGTGAGGTACCATTTTTTGGGAAGACCTTGGGGAACGCGGGGTGGGTGGAATTTTGTGGATCCACGCAGATTCCAGAACTTTCCACCACAGAAAAGTGAGGAAAATGTGTTTTTTTTGCCAATTTTTAAGGTTTGCAAGGGATTCTGGGTAACAGAACCTGGTGAGAGCCAGTCAAGTCACCCCATCCTGGATTCCCCTGGGTGTCTACTTTTCAAAAATGTATAGGTTTGCTAGGTTTCCCTAAGTGCCGGCAGAGCTAGGGTTCAAAAACGACAGCTAGGCACTTTGCAAAAAAAGGGTCATTTTTCACTGTGAAAATGTGGTGTGTCCACGTTGCGTTTTGCGCTGCTTCCTGTCGCGGGCACTAGGCCTACCCACACAAGTGAGGTACCATTTTTTTGGGAAGACCTTGGGGAACGCGGGGTCGGTGGAATTTTGTGGATCCACGCAGATTCCAGAACTTTCCACCACAGAAAAGTGAGGAAAATGTGTTTTTTTGCCAATTTTTAAGGTTTGCAAGGGATTCTGGGTAACAGAACCTGGTGAGAGCCAGTCAAGTCACCCCATCCTGGATTCCCCTGGGTGTCTACTTTTCAAAAATGTATAGGTTTGCTAGGTTTCCCTAAGTGCCGGCAGGGCTAGGGTTCAAAAACTACAGCTAGGCACTTTGCAAAAAAAGGGTCATTTTTCACTGTGAAAATGTGGTGCGTCCACGTTGCGTTTTGCGCTGCTTCCTGTCGCGGGCACTAGGCCTACCCACACAAGTGAGGTACCATTGTTTTTGGAAGACCTTGGGGAACGCGGGGTGGGTGGAATTTTGTGGATCCTTGCAGATTCCAGAAGTTTCCACCACAGAAAAGTGAGGAAAATGTGTTTTTTTTGCCAATTTTTAAGGTTTGCAAGGGATTCTGGGTAACAGAACCTGGTGAGAGCCAGTCAAGTCACCCCATCCTGGATTCCCCTGGGTGTCTACTTTTCAAAAATGTATAGGTTTGCTAGGTTTCCCAAAGAGCCGGCAGAGCTAGGGTTCAAAAACGACAGCTAGGCACTTTGCAAAAAAAGGGTAATTTTTCACTGTGAAAATGTTGTGTGTCCACGTTGCGTTTTGCGCTGCTTCCTGTCGCGGGCACTAGGCCAACCCACACAAGTGAGGTACCATTTTTTTGGGAAGACCTTGGGGAAAGCGGGGTGGGTGGAATTTTGTGGATCCACGCAGATTCCAGAACTTTCCACCACAGAAAAGTGAGGAAAATGTGTTTTTATTGCCAATTTTTAGGTTTGCAAGGGATTCTGGGTAACAGAACCTGGTGAGATCCAGCCAAGTCACCCCATCCTGGATTCCCCTGGGTGTCTACTTTTCAAAAATGTATAGGTTTTCTAGGTTTCCCAAAGTGCCGGCAGAGCTAGGGTTCAAAAACGACAGCTAGGCACTTTGCAAAAAAAGGGTCATTTTTCACTGTGAAAATGTGGTGTGTCCACGTTGCGTTTTGTGCTGCTTCCTGTCGCGGGCACTAGGCCTACCCACACAAGTGAGGTACCATTCTTTTGGGAAGACCTTGGGGAACGCGGGGTGGGTGGAATTTTGTGGATCCATGCAGATTCCAGAACTTTCCACCACAGAAAAGTGAGGAAAATGTGTTTTTTTTGCCAATTTGTAAGGTTTGCAAGGGATTCTGGGTAACAGAACCTGGTGAGAGCCAGTCAAGTCACCCCATCCTGGATTCCCCTGGGTGTCTACTTTTCAAAAATGTATAGGTTTGCCAGGTTTCCCTAAGTGCCGGCAGAGCTAGGGTTCAAAAACTACAGCTAGGCACTTTACAAAAAAAGGGTCATTTTTCACTGTGAAAATGTGGTGTGTCCACGTTGCGTTTTGCGCTGCTTCCTGTCGCGGGCACTAGGCCTACCCACACAAGTGAGGTACCATTGTTTTTGGAAGACCTTGGGGAACGCGGGGTGGGTGGAATTTTGTGGATCCTTGCAGATTCAAGAACTTTCCACCACAGAAAAGTGATGAAAATGTGTTTTTTTTGCCAATTTTTAAGGTTTGCAAGGGATTCTGGGTAACAGAACCTGGTGAGAGCCAGTCAAGTCACCCCATCATGGATTCCCCTGGGTGTCTACTTTTCAAAAATGTATAGGTTTGCTAGGTTTCCTTAAGTGCCGGCAGAGCTAGGGTTCAAAAACTACAGCTAGGCACTTTGCAAAAAAAGGGTCATTTTTCACTGTGAAAATGTGGTGCGTCCACGTCGCGTTTTGCGCTGCTTCCTGTCGCGGGCACTATGCCTACCCACACAAGTGAGGTCCCATTTTTTTCGGAAGACCTTGGGGAACGCGGGGTGGGTGGAATTTTGTGGATCCACGCAGATTCCAGAACTTTCCACCACAGAAAAGTGAGGAAAATGTGTTTTTATTGCCAATTTTTTAGGTTTGCAAGGGATTCTGGGTAACAGAACCTGGTGAGAGCCAGCCAAGTCACCCCATCCTGGATTCCCCTGGGTGTCTACTTTTCAAAAATGTATAGGTTTTCTAGGTTTCCCAAAGTGCCGGCAGAGCTAGGGTTCAAAAACGACAGCTAGGCACTTTGCAAAAAAAGGGTCATTTTTCACTGTGAAAATGTGGTGTGTCCACGTTGAGTTTTGTGCTGCTTCCTGTCGCGGGCACTAGGCCTACCCACACAAGTGAGGTACCATTTTTTTGGGAAGACCTTGGGGAACGCGGGGTGGGTGGAATTTTGTGGATCCATGCAGATTCCAGAACTTTCCACCACAGAAAAGTGAGGAAAATGTGTTTTTTTTGCCAATTTTTAAGGTTTGCAAGGGATTCTGGGTAACAGAACCTGGTGAGAGCCAGTCAAGTCACCCCATCCTGGATTCCCCTGGGTGTCTACTTTTCAAAAATGTATAGGTTTGCTAGGTTTCCCTAAGTGCCGGCAGAGCTAGGGTTCAAAAACTACAGCTAGGCACTTTACAAAAAAGGGGTCATTTTTCACTGTGAAAATGTGGTGTGTCCACGTTGCGTTTTGCGCTGCTTCCTGTCGCGGGCACTAGGCCTACCCACACAAGTGAGGTACCATTTTTTTTGGAAGACCTTGGGGAACGCGGGGTGGGTGGAATTTTGTGTATCCACGCAGATTCCAGAACTTTCTACCATAGAAAAGTGAGGAAAATTTGTTATTTTTGCCAATTTTTAAGGTTTGCAAGGGATTCTGGGTAACAGAACCTGGAGAGAGCCAGTCAAGTCACCCCATCCTGGATTCCCCTGGGTGTCTACTTTTCAAAAATGTTTTGGTTTGCTAGGTTTCCCAAAGAGCCGGCAGAGCTAGGGTTAAAAAACGACAGCTAGGCACTTTGCAAAAAAAGGGTAATTTTTCACTGTGAAAATGTTGTGTGTCCACGTTGCGTTTTGCGCTGCTTCCTGTCGCGGGCACTAGGCCTACCCACACAAGTGAGGTACCATTTTTTTGGGAAGACCTTGGGGACCGCGGGGTGGGTGGAATTTTGTGGATCCACGCAGATTCCAGAACTTTCCACCACAGAAAAGTGAGGAAAATGTGTTTTATTGCCAATTTTTTAGGTTTGCAAGGGATTCTGGGTAACAGAACCTGGTGAGAGCCAGTCAAGTCACCCCATCCTGGATTCCCCTGGGTGTCTACTTTTCAAAAATGTATAGGTTTTTTAGGTTTCCCAAAGTGCCGGCAGAGCTAGGGTTCAAAAACGACAGCTAGGCACTTTGCAAAAAAAGGGTCATTTTTCACTGTGAAAATGTGGTGTGTCCACGTTGCGTTTTACGCTGCTTCCTGTCGCGGGCACTAGGCCTACCCACAAAAGTGAGGTACCATTTTTTTGGGAAGACCTTGGGGAATGCGGGGTGGGTGGAATTTTGTGGATCCACGCAGATTCCAGAACTTTCCACCACAGAAAAGTGAGGAAAATGTGTTTTTTTTGCCAATTTTTAAGGTTTGCAAGGGATTCTGGGTAACAGAACCTGGTGAGAGCCAGTCAAGTCACCCCATCCTGGATTCCCCTGGGTGTCTACTTTTCAAAAATGTATAGATTTTCTAGGTTTCCCAAAGTGCCGGCAGAGCTAGGGTTCAAAAATGACAGCTAGGCACTTTGCAAAAAAAGGGTCATTTTTCACTGTGAAAATGTGGTGTGTCCACGTTGCGTTTTGCGCTGCTTCCTGTCGCGGGCACTAGGCCTACCCACACAAGTGAGGTACCATTTTTTTGGGAAGACCTTGGGGAACGCGGGGTGGGTGGAATTTTGTGGATCCACGCAGATTCCAGAACTTTCCACCACAGAAAAGTGAGGAAAATGTGTTTTTTTGCCAATTTTTAAGGTTTGCAAGGGATTCTGGGTAACAGAACCTGGTGAGAGCCAGTCAAGTCACCCCATCCTGGATTCCCCTGGGTGTCTACTTTTCAAAAATGTATAGGTTTGCTAGGTTTCCCTAAGTGCCGGCAGAGCTAGGGTTCAAAAACGACAGCTAGGCACTTTGCAAAAAAAGGGTCATTTTTCACTGTGAAAATGTGGTGTGTCCACGTTGCGTTTTGCGCTGCTTCCTGTCGCGGGCACTAGGCCTACCCACACAAGTGAGGTACCATTTTTTTGGAAGACCTTGGGGAACGCGGGGTCGGTGGAATTTTGTGGATCCAAGCAGATTCCAGAACTTTCCACCACAGAAAAGTGAGGAAAATGTGTTTTTTTGCCAATTTTTAAGGTTTGCAAGGGATTCTGGGTAACAGAACCTGGTGAGAGCCAGTCAAGTCACCCCATCCTGGATTCCCCTGGGTGTCTACTTTTCAAAAATGTATAGGTTTGCTAGGTTTCCCTAAGTGCCGGCAGAGCTAGGGTTCAAAAACTACAGCTAGGCACTTTGCAAAAAAAGGGTCATTTTTCACTGTGAAAATGTGGTGTGTCCACGTTGCGTTTTGCGCTGCTTCCTGTCGCGGGCACTAGGCCTACCCACACAAGTGAGGTACCATTGTTTTTGGAAGACCTTGGGGAACGCGGGGTGGGTGGAATTTTGTGGATCCTTGCAGATTCCAGAAGTTTCCACCACAGAAAAGTGAGGAAAATGTGTTTTTTTGCCAATTTTTAAGGTTTGCAAGGGATTCTGGGTAACAGAACCTGGTGAGAGCCAGTCAAGTCACCCCATCCTGGATTCCCCTGGGTGTCTACTTTTCAAAAATGTATAGGTTTGCTAGGTTTCCCAAAGAGCCGGCAGAGCTAGGGTTCAAAAACGACAGCTAGGCACTTTGCAAAAAAGGGTCATTTTTCACTGTGAAAATGTTGTGTGTCCACGTTGCGTTTTGCGCTGCTTCCTGTCGCGGGCACTAGGCCAACCCACACAAGTGAGGTACCATTTTTTTGGGAAGACCTTGGGGAAAGCGGGGTGGGTGGAATTTTGTGGATCCACGCAGATTCCAGAACTTTCCACCACAGAAAAGTGAGGAAAATGTGTTTTTATTGCCAATTTTTAGGTTTGCAAGGGATTCTGGGTAACAGAACCTGGTGAGATCCAGCCAAGTCACCCCATCCTGGATTCCCCTGGGTGTCTACTTTTCAAAAATGTATAGGTTTTCTAGGTTTCCCAAAGTGCCGGCAGAGCTAGGGTTCAAAAACGACAGCTAGGCACTTTGCAAAAAAAGGGTCATTTTTCACTGTGAAAATGTGGTGTGTCCACGTTGCGTTTTGTGCTGCTTCCTGTCGCGGGCACTAGGCCTACCCACACAAGTGAGGTACCATTCTTTTGGGAAGACCTTGGGGAACGCGGGGTGGGTGGAATTTTGTGGATCCATGCAGATTCCAGAACTTTCCACCACAGAAAAGTGAGGAAAATGTGTTTTTTTGCCAATTTGTAAGGTTTGCAAGGGATTCTGGGTAACAGAACCTGGTGAGAGCCAGTCAAGTCACCCCATCCTGGATTCCCCTGGGTGTCTACTTTTCAAAAATGTATAGGTTTGCCAGGTTTCCCTAAGTGCCGGCAGAGCTAGGGTTCAAAAACTACAGCTAGGCACTTTACAAAAAAAGGGTCATTTTTCACTGTGAAAATGTGGTGTGTCCACGTTGCGTTTTGCGCTGCTTCCTGTCGCGGGCACTAGGCCTACCCACACAAGTGAGGTACCATTGTTTTTGGAAGACCTTGGGGAACGCGGGGTGGGTGGAATTTTGTGGATCCTTGCAGATTCAAGAACTTTCCACCACAGAAAAGTGATGAAAATGTGTTTTTTTGCCAATTTTTAAGGTTTGCAAGGGATTCTGGGTAACAGAACCTGGTGAGAGCCAGTCAAGTCACCCCATCCTGGATTCCCCTGGGTGTCTACTTTTCAAAAATGTATAGGTTTGCTAGGTTTCCTTAAGTGCCGGCAGAGCTAGGGTTCAAAAACTACAGCTAGGCACTTTGCAAAAAAAGGGTCATTTTTCACTGTGAAAATGTGGTGCGTCCACGTCGCGTTTTGCGCTGCTTCCTGTCGCGGGCACTATGCCTACCCACACAAGTGAGGTCCCATTTTTTTCGGAAGACCTTGGGGAACGCGGGGTGGGTGGAATTTTGTGGATCCACGCAGATTCCAGAACTTTCCACCACAGAAAAGTGAGGAAAATGTGTTTTTATTGCCAATTTTTAGGTTTGCAAGGGATTCTGGGTAACAGAACCTGGTGAGAGCCAGTCAAGTCACCCCATCCTGGATTCCCCTGGGTGTCTACTTTTCAAAAATGTATAGGTTTGCTAGGTTTCCCAAAGTGCCGGCAGAGCTAGGGTTCAAAAACTACAGCTAGGCACTTTGCAAAAAAAGGGTCATTTTTCACTGTGAAAATGTGGTGTGTCCACGTTGAGTTTTGTGCTGCTTCCTGTCGCGGGCACTAGGCCTACCCACACAAGTGAGGTACCATTTTTTTGGGAAGACCTTGGGGAACGCGGGGTGGGTGGAATTTTGTGGATCCATGCAGATTCCAGAACTTTCCACCACAGAAAAGTGAGGAAAATGTGTTTTTTTGCCAATTTTTAAGGTTTGCAAGGGATTCTGGGTAACAGAACCTGGTGAGAGCCAGTCAAGTCACCCCATCCTGGATTCCCCTGGGTGTCTACTTTTCAAAAATGTATAGGTTTGCTAGGTTTCCCTAAGTGCCGGCAGAGCTAGGGTTCAAAAACTACAGCTAGGCACTTTGCAAAAAAGGGTCATTTTTCACTGTGAAAATGTGGTGTGTCCACGTTGCGTTTTGCGCTGCTTCCTGTCGCGGGCACTAGGCCTACCCACACAAGTGAGGTACCATTGTTTTTGGAAGACCTTGGGGAACGCGGGGTGGGTGGAATTTTGTGGATCCTTGCAGATTCCAGAACTTTCCACCACAGAAAAGTGAGGAAAATGTGTTTTTTTTGCCAATTTTTAAGGTTTGCAAGTGATTCTGGGTAACAGAACCTGGTGAGAGCCAGTCAAGTCACCCCATCCTGGATTCCCCTGGGTGTCTACTTTTCAAAAATGTATAGGTTTGCTAGGTTTCCCTAAGTGCCGGCAGAGCTAGGGTTCAAAAACTACACCTAGGCACTTTGCAAAAAAAGGGTCATTTTTCACTCTTGAAAATGTTGTGCGTCCACGTCTCGTTTTGCGCTGCTTCCTGTCGCGGGCACTATGCCTACCCACACAAGTGAGGTCCCATTTTTTTCGGAAGACCTTGGGGTGGGTGGAATTTTGTGGATCCACGCAGATTCCAGAACTTTCCACCACAGAAAAGTGAGGAAAATGTGTTTTTTTGCCAATTTTTAGGTTTGCAAGGGATTCTGGGTAACAGAACCTGGTGAGAGCCAGTCAAGTCACCCCATCCTGGATTCCCCTGGGTGTCTACTTTTCAAAAATGTATAGGTTTGCTAGGTTTCCCTAAGTGCCGGCAGAGCTAGGGTTCAAAAACTACAGCTAGGCACTTTGCAAAAAAAGGGTCATTTTTCACTGTGAAAATGTGGTGTGTCCACGTTGCGTTTTGCGCTGCTTCCTGTCGCGGGCACTAGGCCTACCCACACAAGTGAGGTACCATTTTTTTGGGAAGACCTTGGGGAACGCGGGGTGGGTGGAATTTTGTGGATCCACGCAGATTCCAGAACTTTCCACCACAGAAAAGTGAGGAAAATGTGGTTTTTTTGCCAATTTTTAAGGTTTGCAAGGGATTCTGGGTAACAGAACCTGGTGAGAGCCAGTCAAGTCACCCCATCCTGGATTCCCCTGGGTGTCTACTTTTCAAAAATGTATAGGTTTGCTAGGTTTCCCTAAGTGCCGGCAGAGCTAGGGTTCAAAAACTACAGCTAGGCACTTTGCAAAAAAAGGGTCATTTTTCACTGTGAAAATGTGGTGTGTCCACGTTGCGTTTTGCGCTGCTTCCTGTCGCGGGCACTAGGCCTACCCACACAAGTGAGGTACCATTTTTTTGGGAAGACCTTGGGGAACGCGGGGTGGGTGGAATTTTGTGGATCCACGCAGATTCCAGAACTTTCCACCACAGAAAAGTGAGGAAAATGTGTTTTTTTGCCAATTTTTAAGGTTTGCAAGGGATTCTGGGTAACAGAACCTGGTGAGAGCCAGTCAAGTCACCCCATCCTGGATTCCCCTGGGTGTCTACTTTTCAAAAATGTATAGGTTTGCTAGGTTTCCCTAAGTGCCGGCAGAGCTAGGGTTCAAAAACGACAGCTAGGCACTTTGCAAAAAAAGGGTCATTTTTCACTGTGAAAATGTGGTGTGTCCACGTTGCGTTTTGCGCTGCTTCCTGTCGCGGGCACTAGGCCTACCCACACAAGTGAGGTACCATTCTTTTGGGAAGACCTTGGGGAACGCGGGGTGGGTGGAATTTTGTGGATCCATGCAGATTCCAGAACTTTCCACCACAGAAAAGTGAGGAAAATGTGTTTTTTTGCCAATTTGTAAGGTTTGCAAGGGATTCTGGGTAACAGAACCTGGTGAGAGCCAGTCAAGTCACCCCATCCTGGATTCCCCTGGGTGTCTACTTTTCAAAAATGTATAGGTTTGCTAGGTTTCCCAAAGTGCCGGCAGAGCTAAGGTTCAAAAACTACAGCTAGGCACTTTGCAAAAAAAGGGTCATTTTTCACTGTGAAAATGTGGTGTGTCCACGTTGCGTTTTGCGCTGCTTCCTGTCGCGGGCACTAGGCCTACCCACACAAGTGAGGTACCATTTTTTTTGGAAGACCTTGGGGAACGCGGGGTGGGTGGAATTTTGTGGATCCTTGCAGATTCCAGAACTTTCCACCACAGAAAAGTGAGGAAAATGTGTTTTTTTGCCAATTTTTAAGGTTTGCAAGGGATTCTGGGTAACAGAACCTGGTGAGAGCCAGTCAAGTCACCCCATCCTGGATTCCCCTGGGTGTCTACTTTTCAAAAATGTATAGGTTTGCTAGGTTTCCCTAAGTGCCGGCAGAGCTAGGGTTCAAAAACTACAGCTAGGCACTTTGCAAAAAAAGGGTCATTTTTCACTGTGAAAATGTGGTGCGTCCACGTCGCGTTTTGCGCTGCTTCCTGTCGCGGGCACTATGCCTACCCACACAAGTGAGGTCCCATTTTTTTCGGAAGACCTTGGGGAACGGGGTGGGTGGAATTTTGTGGATCCACGCAGATTCCAGAACTTTCCACCCCAGAAAAGTGAGGAAAATGTGTTTTTTTGCCAATTTTTTAGGTTTGCAAGGGATTCTGGGTAACAGAACCTGGTGAGAGCCAGTCAAGTCACCCCATCCTGGATTCCCCTGGGTGTCTACTTTTCAAAAATGTATAGGTTTGCTAGGTTTCCCTAAGTGCCGGCAGAGCTAGGGTTCAAAAACTACAGCTAGGCACTTTGCAAAAAAAGGGTCATTTTTCACTGTGAAAATGTGGTGTGTCCACGTTGCGTTTTGCGCTGCTTCCTGTCGCGGGCACTAGGCCTACCCACACAAGTGAGGTACCATTTTTTTGGGAAGACCTTGGGGAACGCGGGGTGGGTGGAATTTTGTGGATCCATGCAGATTCCAGAACTTTCCACCACAGAAAAGTGAGGAAAATGTGTTTTTTTGCCAATTTTTAAGGTTTGCAAGGGATTCTGGGTAACAGAACCTGGTGAGAGCCAGTCAAGTCACCCCATCCTGGATTCCCCTGGGTGTCTACTTTTCAAAAATGTATAGGTTTGCTAGGTTTCCCTAAGTGCCGGCAGAGCTAGGGTTCAAAAACTACAGCTAGGCACTTTGCAAAAAAAGGGTCATTTTTCACTGTGAAAATGTGGTGTGTCCACGTTGCGTTTTGCGCTGCTTCCTGTCGCGGGCACTAGGCCTACCCACACAAGTGAGGTACCATTTTTTTGGGAAGACCTTGGGGAACGCGGGGTGGGTGGAATTTTGTGGATCCACGCAGATTCCAGAACTTTCCACCACAGAAAAGTGAGGAAAATGTGTTTTTTTGCCAATTTTTAAGGTTTGCAAGGGATTCTGGGTAACAGAACCTGGTGAGAGCCAGTCAAGTCACCCCATCCTGGATTCCCCTGGGTGTCTACGTTTCAAAAATGTATAGGTTTGCTAGGTTTCCTTAAGTGCCGGCAGAGCTAGGGTTCAAAAACTACAGCTAGGCACTTTGCAAAAAAAGGGTCATTTTTCACTGTGAAAATGTGGTGTGTCCACGTTGCGTTTTGCGCTGCTTCCTGTCGCGGGCACTAGGCCTACCCACACAAGTGAGGTACCATTTTTTTTGGAAGACCTTGGGGAACGCGGGGTGGGTGGAATTTTGTGGATCCTTGCAGATTCCAGAACTTTCCACCCCAGAAAAGTGAGGAAAATGTGTTTTTTTGCCAATTTGTTAGGTTTGCAAGGGATTCTGGGTAACAGAACCTGGTGAGAGCCAGTCAAGTCAACCCATCCTGGATTCCCCTGGGTGTCTACGTTTCAAAAATGTATAGGTTTGCTAGGTTTCCCTAAGTGCCGGCAGAGCTAGGGTTCAAAAACTACAGCTAGGCACTTTGCAAAAAAAGGGTCATTTTTCACTGTGAAAATGTGGTGTGTCCACGTTGCGTTTTGCGCTGCTTCCTGTCGCGGGCACTAGGCCTACCCACACAAGTGAGGTACCATTTTTTGGGAAGACCTTGGGGAACGCGGGGTGGGTGGAATTTTGTGGATCCACGCAGATTCCAGAACTTTCCACCACAGAAAAGTGAGGAAAATGTGTTTTTATTGCCAATTTTTTAGGTTTGCAAGGGATTCTGGGTAACAGAACCTGGTGAGAGCCAGTCAAGTCACCCCATCCTGGATTCCCCTGGGTGTCTACTTTTCAAAAATGTATAGGTTTGCTAGGTTTCCTTAAGTGCCGGCAGAGCTAGGGTTCAAAAACTACAGCTAGGCACTTTGCAAAAAAAGGGTCATTTTTCACTGTGAAAATGTGGTGTGTCCACGTTGCGTTTTGCGCTGCTTCCTGTCGCGGGCACTAGGCCTACCCACACAAGTGAGGTACCATTTTTTTGGGAAGACCTTGGGGAACGCGGGGTGGGTGGAATTTTGTGGATCCTTGCAGATTCCAGAACTTTCCACCCCAGAAAAGTGAGGAAAATGTGTTTTTTTGCCAATTTGTTAAGGTTTGCAAGGGATTCTGGGTAACAGAACCTGGTGAGAGCCAGTCAAGTCACCCCATCCTGGATTCCCCTGGGTGTCTACTTTTCAAAAATGTATAGGTTTGCTAGGTTTCCCTAAGTGCCGGCAGAGCTAGGGTTCAAAAACTACAGCTAGGCACTTTGCAAAAAAAGGGTCATTTTTCACTGTGAAAATGTGGTGTGTCCACGTTGCGTTTTGCGCTGCTTCCTGTCGCGGGCACTAGGCCTACCCACACAAGTGAGGTACCATTGTTTTTGGAAGACCTTGGGGAACGCGGGGTGGGTGGAATTTTGTGGATCCTTGCAGATTCCAGAACTTTCCACCACAGAAAAGTGAGGAAAATGTGTTTTTTTGCCAATTTTTAAGGTTTGCAAGGGATTCTGGGTAACAGAACCTGGTGAGAGCCAGTCAAGTCACCCCATCCTGGATTCCCCTGGGTGTCTACTTTTCAAAAATGTATAGGTTTGCTAGGTTTCCTTAAGTGCCGGCAGAGCTAGGGTTCAAAAACTACAGCTAGGCACTTTGCAAAAAAAGGGTCATTTTTCACTGTGAAAATGTGGTGCGTCCACGTCGCGTTTTGCGCTGCTTCCTGTCGCGGGCACTATGCCTACCCACACAAGTGAGGTCCCATTTTTTTCGGAAGACCTTGGGGAACGCGGGGTGGGTGGAATTTTGTGGATCCACGCAGATTCCAGAACTTTCCACCACAGAAAAGTGAGGAAAATGTGTTTTTATTGCCAATTTTTTAGGTTTGCAAGGGATTCTGGGTAACAGAACCTGGTGAGAGCCAGTCAAGTCACCCCATCCTGGATTCCCCTGGGTGTCTACTTTTCAAAAATGTATAGGTTTGCTAGGTTTCCCTAAGTGCCGGCAGAGCTAGGGTTCAAAAACTACAGCTAGGCACTTTGCAAAAAAAGGGTCATTTTTCACTGTGAAAATGTGGTGTGTCCACGTTGCGTTTTGCGCTGCTTCCTGTCGCGGGCACTAGGCCTACCCACACAAGTGAGGTACCATTTTTTTGGGAAGACCTTGGGGAACGCGGGGTGGGTGGAATTTTGTGGATCCATGCAGATTCCAGAACTTTCCACCACAGAAAAGTGAGGAAAATGTGTTTTTTTGCCAATTTTTAAGGTTTGCAAGGGATTCTGGGTAACAGAACCTGGTGAGAGCCAGTCAAGTCACCCCATCCTGGATTCCCCTGGGTGTCTACTTTTCAAAAATGTATAGGTTTGCTAGGTTTCCCTAAGTGCCGGCAGAGCTAGGGTTCAAAAACTACAGCTAGGCACTTTGCAAAAAAGGGGTCATTTTTCACTGTGAAAATGTGGTGTGTCCACGTTGCGTTTTGCGCTGCTTCCTGTCGCGGGCACTAGGCCTACCCACACAAGTGAGGTACCATTTTTTTTGGAAGACCTTGGGGAACGCGGGGTGGGTGGAATTTTGTGGATCCACGCAGATTCCAGAACTTTCTACCACAGAAAAGTGAGGAAAATGTGTTATTTTTGCCAATTTTTAAGGTTTGCAAGGGATTCTGGGTAACAGAACCTGGTGAGAGCCAGTCAAGTCACCCCATCCTGGATTCCCCTGGGTGTCTACTTTTCAAAAATGTATAGGTTTGCTAGGTTTCCCTAAGTGCCGGCAGAGCTAGGGTTCAAAAACTACAGCTAGGCACTTTGCAAAAAAAGGGTCATTTTTCACTGTGAAAATGTGGTGTGTCCACGTTGCGTTTTGCGCTGCTTCCTGTCGCGGGCACTAGGCCTACCCACACAAGTGAGGTACCATTTTTTTGGGAAGACCTTGGGGACCGCGGGGTGGGTGGAATTTTGTGGATCCACGCAGATTCCAGAACTTTCCACCACAGAAAAGTGAGGAAAATGTGTTTTTATTGCCAATTTTTTAGGTTTGCAAGGGATTCTGGGTAACAGAACCTGGTGAGAGCCAGTCAAGTCACCCCATCCTGGATTCCCCTGGGTGTCTACTTTTCAAAAATGTATAGGTTTGCTAGGTTTCCCTAAGTGCCGGCAGAGCTAGGGTTCAAAAACTACAGCTAGGCACTTTGCAAAAAAAGGGTCATTTTTCACTGTGAAAATGTGGTGTGTCCACGTTGCGTTTTACGCTGCTTCCTGTCGCGGGCACTAGGCCTACCCACACAAGTGAGGTACCATTTTTTTGGGAAGACCTTGGGGAATGCGGGGTGGGTGGAATTTTGTGGATCCACGCAGATTCCAGAACTTTCCACCACAGAAAAGTGAGGAAAATGTGTTTTTTTGCCAATTTTTAAGGTTTGCAAGGGATTCTGGGTAACAGAACCTGGTGAGAGCCAGTCAAGTCACCCCATCCTGGATTCCCCTGGGTGTCTACTTTTCAAAAATGTATAGATTTGCTAGGTTTCCCAAAGTGCCGGCAGAGCTAGGGTTCAAAAACTGACAGCTAGGCACTTTGCAAAAAAAGGGTCATTTTTCACTGTGAAAATGTGGTGTGTCCACGTTGCGTTTTGCGCTGCTTCCTGTCGCGGGCACTAGGCCTACCCACACAAGTGAGGTACCATTTTTTTGGGAAGACCTTGGGGAACGCGGGGTGGGTGGAATTTTGTGGATCCACGCAGATTCCAGAACTTTCCACCACAGAAAAGTGAGGAAAATGTGTTTTTTTTGCCAATTTTTAAGGTTTGCAAGGGATTCTGGGTAACAGAACCTGGTGAGAGCCAGTCAAGTCACCCCATCCTGGATTCCCCTGGGTGTCTACTTTTCAAAAATGTATAGGTTTGCTAGGTTTCCCTAAGTGCCGGCAGAGCTAGGGTTCAAAAACGACAGCTAGGCACTTTGCAAAAAAAGGGTCATTTTTCACTGTGAAAATGTGGTGTGTCCACGTTGCGTTTTGCGCTGCTTCCTGTCGCGGGCACTAGGCCTACCCACACAAGTGAGGTACCATTTTTTTGGGAAGACCTTGGGGAACGCGGGGTGGGTGGAATTTTGTGGATCCAAGCAGATTCCAGAACTTTCCACCACAGAAAAGTGAGGAAAATGTGTTTTTTTGCCAATTTTTAAGGTTTGCAAGGGATTCTGGGTAACAGAACCTGGTGAGAGCCAGTCAAGTCACCCCATCCTGGATTCCCCTGGGTGTCTACTTTTCAAAAATGTATAGGTTTGCTAGGTTTCCCTAAGTGCCGGCAGAGCTAGGGTTCAAAAACTACAGCTAGGCACTTTGCAAAAAAAGGGTCATTTTTCACTGTGAAAATGTGGTGTGTCCACGTTGCGTTTTGCGCTGCTTCCTGTCGCGGGCACTAGGCCTACCCACACAAGTGAGGTACCATTGTTTTTGGAAGACCTTGGGGAACGCGGGGTGGGTGGAATTTTGTGGATCCTTGCAGATTCCAGAACTTTCCACCACAGAAAAGTGAGGAAAATGTGTTTTTTTGCCAATTTTTAAGGTTTGCAAGGGATTCTGGGTAACAGAACCTGGTGAGAGCCAGTCAAGTCACCCCATCCTGGATTCCCCTGGGTGTCTACTTTTCAAAAATGTATAGGTTTGCTAGGTTTCCCAAAGTGCCGGCAGAGCTAGGGTTCAAAAACGACAGCTAGGCACTTTGCAAAAAAGGGTCATTTTTCACTGTGAAAATGTGGTGTGTCCACGTTGCGTTTTGCGCTGCTTCCTGTCGCGGGCACTAGGCCTACCCACACAAGTGAGGTACCATTTTTTTGGGAAGACCTTGGGGAAAGCGGGGTGGGTGGAATTTTGTGGATCCACGCAGATTCCAGAACTTTCCACCACAGAAAAGTGAGGAAAATGTGTTTTTATTGCCAATTTTTTAGGTTTGCAAGGGATTCTGGGTAACAGAACCTGGTGAGATCCAGTCAAGTCACCCCATCCTGGATTCCCCTGGGTGTCTACTTTTCAAAAATGTATAGGTTTGCTAGGTTTCCCTAAGTGCCGGCAGAGCTAGGGTTCAAAAACGACAGCTAGGCACTTTGCAAAAAAAGGGTCATTTTTCACTGTGAAAATGTGGTGTGTCCACGTTGCGTTTTGCGCTGCTTCCTGTCGCGGGCACTAGGCCTACCCACACAAGTGAGGTACCATTCTTTTGGGAAGACCTTGGGGAACGCGGGGTGGGTGGAATTTTGTGGATCCATGCAGATTCCAGAACTTTCCACCACAGAAAAGTGAGGAAAATGTGTTTTTTTGCCAATTTGTAAGGTTTGCAAGGGATTCTGGGTAACAGAACCTGGTGAGAGCCAGTCAAGTCACCCCATCCTGGATTCCCCTGGGTGTCTACTTTTCAAAAATGTATAGGTTTGCCAGGTTTCCCTAAGTGCCGGCAGAGCTAGGGTTCAAAAACTACAGCTAGGCACTTTGCAAAAAAAGGGTCATTTTTCACTGTGAAAATGTGGTGTGTCCACGTTGCGTTTTGCGCTGCTTCCTGTCGCGGGCACTAGGCCTACCCACACAAGTGAGGTACCATTGTTTTTGGAAGACCTTGGGGAACGCGGGGTGGGTGGAATTTTGTGGATCCTTGCAGATTCCAGAACTTTCCACCACAGAAAAGTGATGAAAATGTGTTTTTTTGCCAATTTTTAAGGTTTGCAAGGGATTCTGGGTAACAGAACCTGGTGAGAGCCAGTCAAGTCACCCCATCCTGGATTCCCCTGGGTGTCTACTTTTCAAAAATGTATAGGTTTGCTAGGTTTCCTTAAGTGCCGGCAGAGCTAGGGTTCAAAAACTACAGCTAGGCACTTTGCAAAAAAAGGGTCATTTTTCACTGTGAAAATGTGGTGCGTCCACGTCGCGTTTTGCGCTGCTTCCTGTCGCGGGCACTATGCCTACCCACACAAGTGAGGTCCCATTTTTTTCGGAAGACCTTGGGGAACGCGGGGTGGGTGGAATTTTGTGGATCCACGCAGATTCCAGAACTTTCCACCACAGAAAAGTGAGGAAAATGTGTTTTTATTGCCAATTTTTTAGGTTTGCAAGGGATTCTGGGTAACAGAACCTGGTGAGAGCCAGTCAAGTCACCCCATCCTGGATTCCCCTGGGTGTCTACTTTTCAAAAATGTATAGGTTTGCTAGGTTTCCCTAAGTGCCGGCAGAGCTAGGGTTCAAAAACGACAGCTAGGCACTTTGCAAAAAAAGGGTCATTTTTCACTGTGAAAATGTGGTGTGTCCACGTTGCGTTTTGTGCTGCTTCCTGTCGCGGGCACTAGGCCTACCCACACAAGTGAGGTACCATTTTTTTGGGAAGACCTTGGGGAACGCGGGGTGGGTGGAATTTTGTGGATCCATGCAGATTCCAGAACTTTCCACCACAGAAAAGTGAGGAAAATGTGTTTTTTTGCCAATTTTTAAGGTTTGCAAGGGATTCTGGGTAACAGAACCTGGTGAGAGCCAGTCAAGTCACCCCATCCTGGATTCCCCTGGGTGTCTACTTTTCAAAAATGTATAGGTTTGCTAGGTTTCCCTAAGTGCCGGCAGAGCTAGGGTTCAAAAACTACAGCTAGGCACTTTGCAAAAAAGGGTCATTTTTCACTGTGAAAATGTGGTGTGTCCACGTTGCGTTTTGCGCTGCTTCCTGTCGCGGGCACTAGGCCTACCCACACAAGTGAGGTACCATTGTTTTTGGAAGACCTTGGGGAACGCGGGGTGGGTGGAATTTTGTGGATCCTTGCAGATTCCAGAACTTTCCACCACAGAAAAGTGAGGAAAATGTGTTTTTTTTGCCAATTTTTAAGGTTTGCAAGGGATTCTGGGTAACAGAACCTGGTGAGAGCCAGTCAAGTCACCCCATCCTGGATTCCCCTGGGTGTCTACTTTTCAAAAATGTATAGGTTTGCTAGGTTTCCCTAAGTGCCGGCAGAGCTAGGGTTCAAAAACTACAGCTAGGCACTTTGCAAAAAAAGGGTCATTTTTCACTGTGAAAATGTGGTGCGTCCACGTCGCGTTTTGCGCTGCTTCCTGTCGCGGGCACTATGCCTACCCACACAAGTGAGGTCCCATTATTTTCGGAAGACCTTGGGGAACGCGGGGTGGGTGGAATTTTGTGGATCCACGCAGATTCCAGAACTTTCCACCACAGAAAAGTGAGGAAAATGTAGTTTTTTTGCCAATTTTTTAGGTTTGCAAGGGATTCTGGGTAACAGAACCTGGTGAGAGCCAGTCAAGTCACCCCATCCTGGATTCCCCTGGGTGTCTACTTTTCAAAAATGTATAGGTTTGCTAGGTTTCCCTAAGTGCTGGCAGAGCTAGGGTTCAAAAACTACAGCTAGGCACTTTGCAAAAAAAGGGTCATTTTTCACTGTGAAAATGTGGTGTGTCCACGTTGCGTTTTGCGCTGCTTCCTGTCGCGGGAACTAGGCCTACCCACACAAGTGAGGTACCATTTTTTTGGGAAGACCTTGGGGAACGTGGGGTGGGTGGAATTTTGTGGATCCACGCAGATTCCAGAACTTTCCACCACAGAAAAGTGAGGAAAATGTGGTTTTTTTGCCAATTTTTAAGGTTTGCAAGGGATTCTGGGTAACAGAACCTGGTGAGAGCCAGTCAAGTCACCCCATCCTGGATTCCCCTGGGTGTCTACTTTTCAAAAATGTATAGGTTTGCTAGGTTTCCCTAAGTGCCGGCAGAGCTAGGGTTCAAAAACTACAGCTAGGCACTTTGCAAAAAAAGGGTCATTTTTCACTGTGAAAATGTGGTGTGTCCACGTTGCGTTTTGCGCTGCTTCCTGTCGCGGGCACTAGGCCTACCCACACAAGTGAGGTACCATTGTTTTTGGAAGACCTTGGGGAACGCGGGGTGGGTGGAATTTTGTGGATCCTTGCAGATTCCAGAACTTTCCACCACAGAAAAGTGAGGAAAATGTGTTTTTTTTGCCAATTTGTAAGGTTTGCAAGGGATTCTGGGTAACAGAACCTGGTGAGAGCCAGGCAAGTCACCCCATCCTGGATTCCCCTGGGTGTCTACTTTTCAAAAATGTATAGGTTTGCTAGGTTTCCCAAAGAGCCGGCAGAGCTAGGGTTCAAAAACGACAGCTAGGCACTTTGCAAAAAAAGGGTCATTTTTCACTGTGAAAATGTGGTGTGTCCACGTATGCGTTTTGTGCTGCTTCCTGTGGCGGGCACTAGGCCTACCCACACAAGTGAGGTATCATTTTTTTGGGAAGACCTTGGGGAACGCGGGGTGGGTGGAATTTTGTGGATCCACGCAGATTCCAGAACTTTCCACCACAGAAAAGTGAGGAAAATGTGTTTTTTTGCCACTTTTTAAGGTTTGCAAGGGATTTTGGGTAACAGAACCTGGTGAGAGCCAGTCAAGTCACCCCATCCTGGATTCCCCTGGGTGTCTACTTTTCAAAAATGTATAGGTTTGCTAGGTTTCCCTAAGTGCCGGCAGAGCTAGGGTTCAAAAACTACAGCTAGGCACTTTACAAAAAAAGGGTCATTTTTCACTGTGAAAATGTGGTGTGTCCACGTTGCGTTTTGCGCTGCTTCCTGTCGCGGGCACTAGGCCTACCCACACAAGTGAGGTACCATTGTTTTTGGAAGACCTTGGGGAACGCGGGGTGGGTGGAATTTTGTGGATCCTTGCAGATTCAAGAACTTTCCACCACAGAAAAGTGAGGAAAATGTGTTTTTTTGCCAATTTTTAAGGTTTGCAAGGGATTCTGGGTAACAGAACCTGGTGAGAGCCAGTCAAGTCACCCCATCCTGGATTCCCCTGGGTGACTACTTTTCAAAAATGTATAGGTTTGCTAAGTTTATCTAAGTGCCGGCAGAGCTAGGGTTCAAAAACTACAGCTAGGCACTTTGCAAAAAAAGGGTCATTTTTCACAGTGAAAATGTGGTGCGTCCACGTCGCGTTTTGCGCTGCTTCCTGTCGCGGGCACTATGCCTACCCACACAAGTGAGGTACCATTGTTTTTGGAAGACCTTGGGGAACGCGGGGTGGGTGGAATTTTGTGGATCCTTGCAGATTCCAGAACTTTCCACCACAGAAAAGTGAGGAAAATGTGTTTTTTTTGCCAATTTGTAAGGTTTGCAAGGGATTCTGGGTAACAGAACCTGGTGAGAGCCAGTCAAGTCACCCCATCATGGATTCCCCTGGGTGTCTACTTTTCAAAAATGTATAGGTTTGCTAGGTTTCCCTAAGTGCCGGCAGAGCTAGGGTTCAAAAACTACAGCTAGGCACTTTGCAAAAAAAGGGTCATTTTTCACTGTGAAAATGTGGTGCGTCCACGTCGCGTTTTGCGCTGCTTCCTGTCGCGGGCACTATGCCTACCCACACAAGTGAGGTCCCATTTTTTCGGAAGACCTTGGGGAACGCGGGGTGGGTGGAATTTTGTGGATCCACGCAGATTCCAGAACTTTCCACCACAGAAAAGTGAGGAAAATGTGTTTTTATTGCCAATTTTTTAGGTTTGCAAGGGATTCTGGGTAACAGAACCTGGTGAGAGCCAGCCAAGTCACCCCATCCTGGATTCCCCTGGGTGTATACTTTTCAAAAATGTATAGGTTTTCTAGGTTTCCCAAAGTGCCGGCAGAGCTAGGGTTCAAAAACGACAGCTAGGCACTTTGCAAAAAAAGGGTCATTTTTCACTGTGAAAATGTGGTGTGTCCACGTTGAGTTTTGTGCTGCTTCCTGTCGCGGGCACTAGGCCTACCCACACAAGTGAGGTACCATTTTTTTGGGAAGACCTTGGGGAACGCGGGGTGGGTGGAATTTTGTGGATCCATGCAGATTCCAGAACTTTCCACCACAGAAAAGTGAGGAAAATGTGTTTTTTTTGCCAATTTTTAAGGTTTGCAAGGGATTCTGGGTAACAGAACCTGGTGAGAGCCAGTCAAGTCACCCCATCCTGGAATCCCCTGGGTGTCTACTTTTCAAAAATGTATAGGTTTGCTAGGTTTCCCTAAGTGCCGGCAGAGCTAGGGTTCAAAAACTACAGCTAGGCACTTTACAAAAAAGGGGTCATTTTTCACTGTGAAAATGTGGTGTGTCCACGTTGCGTTTTGCGCTGCTTCCTGTCGCGGGCACTAGGCCTACCCACACAAGTGAGGTACCATTGTTTTTGGAAGACCTTGGGGAACGCGGGGTGGGTGGAATTTTGTGGATCCTTGCAGATTCAAGAACTTTCCACCACAGAAAAGTGAGGAAAATGTGGTTTTTTTGCCAATTTTTAAGGTTTGCAAGGGATTCTGGGTAACAGAACCTGGTGAGAGCCAGTCAAGTCACCCCATCATGGATTCCCCTGGGTGTCTACTTTTCAAAAATGTATAGGTTTGCTAGGTTTCCCTAAGTGCCGGCAGAGCTAGGGTTCAAAAACGACACCTAGGCACTTTGCAAAAAAAGGGTCATTTTTCACTGTGAAAATGTGGTGCGTCCACGTCGCGTTTTGCGCTGCTTCCTGTCGCGGGCACTATGCCTACCCACACAAGTGAGGTCCCATTTTTTTCGGAAGACCTTGGGGAACGCGGGGTGGGTGGAATTTTGTGGATCCACGCAGATTCCAGAACTTTCCACCTCAGAAAAGTGAGGAAAAGTTGTTTTTTTTGCCAATTCTTAGGTTTGCAAGGGATTCTGGGTAACAGAACCTGGTGAGAGCCAGTCAAGTCACCCCATCCTGGATTCCCCTGGGTGTCTACTTTTCAAAAATGTATAGGTTTTCTAGGTTTCCCAAAGTGCTGGCAGAGCTAGGGTTCAAAAACGACAGCTAGGCACTTTGCAAAAAAAGGGTCATTTTTCACTGTGAAAATGTGGTGTGTCCACGTTGCGTTTTGCGCTGCTTCCTGTCGCGGGCACTAGGCCTACCCACACAAGTGAGGTACCATTTTTTTGGGAAGACCTTGGGGAACGTGGGGTGGGTGGAATTTTGTGGATCCACGCAGATTCCAGAACTTTCCACCACAGAAAAGTGAGGAAAATGTGGTTTTTTTGCCAATTTTTAAGGTTTGCAAGGGATTCTGGGTAACAGAACCTGGTGAGAGCCAGTCAAGTCACCCCATCCTGGATT
Source organism: Calotriton arnoldi (assembly GCA_963921515.1). Taxonomy (NCBI): domain Eukaryota; kingdom Metazoa; phylum Chordata; class Amphibia; order Caudata; family Salamandridae; genus Calotriton; species Calotriton arnoldi. Next base: position 647,669 of record CAWUFW010009833.1, read on the forward strand.
CCCTGGGTGTCTACTTTTCAAAAATGTATAGGTTTGCTAGGTTTCCCTAAGTGCCGGCAGAGCTAGGGTTCAAAAACTACAGCTAGGCACTTTGCAAAAAAAGGGTCATTTTTCACTGTGAAAATGAGGTGTGTCCACGTTGCGTTTTGCGCTGCTTCCTGTCGCGGGCACTAGGCCTACCCACACAAGTGAGGTACCATTGTTTTTGGAAGACCTTGGGGAACGCGGGGTGGGTGGAATTTTGTGGATCCTTGCAGATTCCAGAACTTTCCACCACAGAAAAGTGAGGAAAATGTGTTTTTTTTGCCAATTTATAAGGTTTGCAAGGGATTCTGGGTAACAGAACCTGGTGAGAGCCAGGCAAGTCACCCCATCCTGGATTCCCCTGGGTGTCTACTTTTCAAAAATGTATAGGTTTGCTAGGTTTCCCAAAGAGCCGGCAGAGCTAGGGTTCAAAAACGACAGCTAGGCACTTTGCAAAAAAAGGGTCATTTTTCACTGTGAAAATGTGGTGTGTCCAGTATGCGTTTTGTGCTGCTTCCTGTGGCGGGCACTAGGCCTACCCACACAAGTGAGGTATCATTTTTTTGGGAAGACCTTGGGGAACGCGGGGTGGGTGGAATTTTGTGGATCCACGCAGATTCCAGAACTTTCCACCACAGAAAAGTGAGGAAAATGTGTTTTTTTGCCACTTTTTAAGGTTTGCAAGGGATTTTGGGTAACAGAACCTGGTGAGAGCCAGTCAAGTCACCCCATCCTGGATTCCCCTGGGTGTCTACTTTTCAAAAATGTATAGGTTTGCTAGGTTTCCCTAAGTGCCGGCAGAGCTAGGGTTCAAAAACTACAGCTAGGCACTTTACAAAAAAAGGGTCATTTTTCACTGTGAAAATGTGGTGTGTCCACGTTGCGTTTTGCGCTGCTTCCTGTCGCGGGCACTAGGCCTACCCACACAAGTGAGGTACCATTGTTTTTGTAAGACCTTGGGGAACGCGGGGTGGGTGGAATTTTGTGGATCCTTGCAGATTCAAGAACTTTCCACCACAGAAAAGTGAGGAAAATGTGTTTTTTTGCCAATTTGTAAGGTTTGCAAGGGATTCTGGGTAACAGAACCTGGTGAGAGGCAGTCAAGTCACCCCATCATGGATTCCCCTTGGTGACTACTTTTCAAAAATGTATAGGTTTGCTAAGTTTATCTAAGTGCCGGCAGAGCTAGGGTTCAAAAACTACAGCTAGGCACTTTGCAAAAAAAGGGTCATTTTTCACAGTGAAAATGTGGTGCGTCCACGTCGCGTTTTGCGCTGCTTCCTGTCGCGGGCACTATGCCTACCCACACAAGTGAGGTACCATTGTTTTTGGAAGACCTTGGGGAACGCGGGGTGGGTGGAATTTTGTGGATCCTTGCAGATTCCAGAACTTTCCACCACAGAAAAGTGAGGAAAATGTGTTTTTTTGCCAATTTGTAAGGTTTGCAAGGGATTCTGGGTAACAGAACCTGGTGAGAGCCACTCAAGTCACCCCATCATGGATTCCCCTTGGTGTCTACTTTTCAAAAATGTATAGGTTTGCTAGGTTTCCTTAAGTGCCGGCAGAGCTAGGGTTCAAAAACTACAGCTAGGCACTTTGCAAAAAAAGGGTCATTTTTCACTGTGAAAATGTGGTGTGTCCACGTTGCGTTTTGCGCTGCTTCCTGTCGCGGGCACTAGGCCTACCCACACAAGTGAGGTACCATTTTTTTGGGAAGACCTTGGGGAACGTGGGGTGGGTGGAATTTTGTGGATCCACGCAGATTCCAGAACTTTCCACCACAGAAAAGTGAGGAAAATGTGTTTTTTTGCCAATTTTTAAGGTTTGCAAGGGATTCTGGGTAACAGAACCTGGTGAGAGCCAGTCAAGTCACCCCATCCTGGATTCCCCTGGGTGTCTACTTTTCAAAAATGTATAGGTTTGCTAGGTTTCCCTAAGTGCCGGCAGAGCTAGGGTTCAAAAACTACAGCTAGGCACTTTGCAAAAAAAGGGTCATTTTTCACTGTGAAAATGTGGTGTGTCCACGTTGCGTTTTGCGCTGCTTCCTGTCGCGGGCACTAGGCCTACCCACACAAGTGAGGTACCATTGTTTTTGGAAGACCTTGGGGAACGCGGGGTGGGTGGAATTTTGTGGATCCTTGCAGATTCCAGAACTTTCCACCACAGAAAAGTGAGGAAAATGTGTTTTTTTGCCAATTTTTAAGGTTTGCAAGGGATTCTGGGTAACAGAACCTGGTGAGAGCCAGGCAAGTCACCCCATCCTGGATTCCCTGGGTGTCTACTTTTCAAAAATGTATAGGTTTGCTAGGTTTCCCAAAGAGCCGGCAGAGCTAGGGTTCAAAAACGACAGCTAGGCACTTTGCAAAAAAGGGTCATTTTTCACTGTGAAAATGTGGTGTGTCCAGTATGCGTTTTGTGCTGCTTCCTGTGGCGGGCACTAGGCCTACCCACACAAGTGAGGTATCATTTTTTGGGAAGACCTTGGGGAACGCGGGGTGGGTGGAATTTTGTGGATCCACGCAGATTCCAGAACTTTCCACCACAGAAAAGTGAGGAAAATGTGTTTTTTTTGCCACTTTTTAAGGTTTGCAAGGGATTTTGGGTAACAGAACCTGGTGAGAGCCAGTCAAGTCACCCCATCCTGGATTCCCCTGGGTGTCTACTTTTCAAAAATGTATAGGTTTGCTAGGTTTCCCTAAGTGCCGGCAGAGCTAGGGTTCAAAAACTACAGCTAGGCACTTTACAAAAAAAGGGTCATTTTTCACTGTGAAAATGTGGTGTGTCCACGTTGCGTTTTGCGCTGCTTCCTGTCGCGGGCACTAGGCCTACCCACACAAGTGAGGTACCATTGTTTTTGGAAGACCTTGGGGAACGCGGGGTGGGTGGAATTTTGTGGATCCTTGCAGATTCAAGAACTTTCCACCACAGAAAAGTGAGGAAAATGTGTTTTTTTGCCAATTTTTAAGGTTTGCAAGGGATTCTGGGTAACAGAACCTGGTGAGAGGCAGTCAAGTCACCCCATCATGGATTCCCCTGGGTGACTACTTTTCAAAAATGTATAGGTTTGCTAAGTTTATCTAAGTGCCGGCAGAGCTAGGGTTCAAAAACTACAGCTAGGCACTTTGCAAAAAAAGGGTCATTTTTCACAGTGAAAATGTGGTGCGTCCACGTCGCGTTTTGCGCTGCTTCCTGTCGCGGGCACTATGCCTACCCACACAAGTGAGGTACCATTGTTTTTGGAAGACCTTGGGGAACGCGGGGTGGGTGGAATTTTGTGGATCCTTGCAGATTCCAGAACTTTCCACCACAGAAAATTGAGGAAAATGTGTTTTTTTTGCCAATTTGTAAGGTTTGCAAGGGATTCTGGGTAACAGAACCTGGTGAGAGCCAGTCAAGTCACCCCATCATGGATTCCCCTGGGTGTCTACTTTTCAAAAATGTATAGGTTTGCTAGGTTTCCCTAAGTGCCGGCAGAGCTAGGGTTCAAAAACTACAGCTAGGCACTTTGCAAAAAAAGGGTCATTTTTCACTGTGAAAATGTGGTGCGTCCACGTTGCATTTTGAGCCATTTCCTGATGTGGGCACAAGGCCTACCCACACAAGTGAGGTACCATTTTTATCGGGAGACTTAGGGTAATACAGAATTGTAGAGCAACTGTTATTACCTATTGACTTTCGATGCATTTCTGCCTTCCAAATGAAAGACAATGTGTAAAAAATAAGTCATTTTGAAAAATGACCTATAATTCTCATGCTAGTATGGGTACTCCCAATTTCGGAAATGTGCAAATATCTACTGTTTCTAAAATCTACATTTTGTTCCCATTTCAGAAATACATAGGTGTCTTTCATAACAATTTGTCCATGTATACATTTTCCCAAAATAATTGCTATATACCCGGTACATAATAAAAAACCATTGCAAGATGCTGCTCAGTTATTGGCTCTGGGTTCGTCGGGTTCTTGGTGAACCTACAAGTCCTATATATCCCCACAACCAGAAAGGTCCAGCGGATATAACGGTATATTGCTTTCAAATAGCTGTCATAATTAGAAGAAGTTACAGGTGAAACGTTGACACAAATGGCTGTTTTTTTCAACTAATTTTCAATTTTTCCTTCATTTAACTGTTAGTTTCTATAAGGAAAACTTTAAGGATATACACAAATGACCCCTTGCTGAATTCAGAATGTTGTCTACTTTTCAGAAATGTATGGCTTTCTAGGATCCATTATTGGTTTCATACACATTTCTACCATTAACTGGAAGGAGGTTGAAAGCACAAAAAATAGCAAAAATAGGCTATGTCCCAGAAAAATGCCAAAATTGGGTAAAAAAAGTTGGTTTTCTGACAAAAGTCTGCTTGTCCCTGAAAGCTGGGAAGATGGTGATTTCAGTACCACAACCCCTTTTTTGATGCCATTTGCAGGGTAAAAACAAGACGCTTTCATCTGTAGCCCTTTTTCGCATTTTTCCCCAAAAAAACAAAATGTTGCTGTATTTTGGCTAATTTCTGGGTCCCCTCCAGGGGAATCCACAAACCCTGGGTACCTTTACAATCCCCATGATGTTAGAAAAAAGGACGCAAATTTGGCGTGGATACCTTATGTGGTCAAAAAGTTACAGGGGCCTAAGCGCGCACTACCCCAAATAGCCAAAAAAGGCTTAGCACAGGGGGGAAAAGGCCTAGCAGCGAAGGGGTTAAAGGAGAAAAAGGAAATGCATGTATGATGATGACTTGACAGTACTTTTACTAGACTAGTACAGGGCAGTATATTAATTATGCAATTGCCTGTCTGTCCCCAGAGAGATCCAAGTTACATACGTTTTAATATCTGTAGGAGTCAAATATAAGCAAACATAAACAACACACACAGTCGTAATGATTGAAGAGAAAAAATTAATCAATGAAATGATATTATATTATTGCCAAATTGGGAGTTGCATCTCCGCATTCCTCTTCGTCCTTCCTTGGACTGTCCGTCCGTCAATCTTGTGTGCCTGGCGGATGCGGTTTGGTAAGGTAAGTGTGAGTTGTTTTTCCCAGTATGGAGCAGGGTAAAGGCAGGCCTGTAGATGGAAAAACAAAAAGTATATTGAAAAATCAAGTAGAAAAGTTAAACTGCATACTTAAGGAAGAGTGCAACAAGAAGACTTTCAGAGGCGGCATGGCTAAATCATGTCTGTTTCCGGCAGTACCTCCAACAACAGGAGCAGGCCCCCCCACCCAACTTCCACTTAGCTTCGAATTTGAGCCAGACAGCACTGAGCACACACACACAGCAACATAGCATTTTCCAAATTAAGCAAAAAAATCAATGCACCGATGTCAGTCACACCACACTCGCCACCACCACTACACAGACATGTAGGTCTGGTGTTGTTGTTTACCTTTAGGCCACTTCACGCCATGAGTTATTCCATCAATCATCTCCGATCCTCTTGACTCTGACTGCGAGTATGGTATGGTGTCCAACTCTGTACCAAAAGTGTCCTGAGTGAGACCAGACTCGTCCCAACTCAAAATGCAATGAATCGGCCTGCAGTAGTACAATTTTGTTATTGAACAACAAGAAGGGAAAGATTGACTTGAGTTACTTTTGTGTGTGTAGAATAGTAGACATCATGCACAACAAACAACAATCACTCAGCGTGCAATGCATGCCATCATTTACCTGTTCTTCCGGGGCTGTCTCTCTAGGCTCAGAAAGGATAGATATATAGTCAGGGCCCAGGTTTGGAGGCAGGCACACATTTCACATTTGTAATCTTCATCCAACTTCTGGTTTGAGGGAAATGGCTTTAGGGAGAGTCAGGAGTGAACTTACTTCTTCAATGACTGCACACAGTTGCAACTCCAATCCGGCAATAAAAGAGTAAGACGGTGGGGATGGATTTGTTGTGACACACACAAATAATAAAGTAAATAATGTTCCTCAGCTATATCTTTTTTGGGGGGGCATCAAAGAAAGTGTTGTAGGGATTCTGCACATACACAGAGCTATGCACAGGATAATAGGACCTCGGAGTATAGTGGTGAACCACCCATGCACCTTAGTACCCACAATGCCAATCCGACTAGCTGTAGCGTCTCATTAGCAACGATGCTACCAATGATTAGACAACCCAGAACAAGGTCTCTCTCTCTCAGGACTCGCTGGAGCAAGGACACTCCTACCTGTCCACAACGTGCGTAATAAGAGACACTGTATAGTTTAAAATGTTTATTTCAACTATCGTGCTCTAAGATACAGTACACGTGCCAGTACAATCATCATAATGCATAAGGATAAAATAATAAGCATAGTTACAATTCCATAGAATACAAACGGGGAAAGCATTTCATAAAGCAGTGGATATAGGGCTAAATGACCATACCACCCTCCCCGTTCTAGTAGCTAGTTTATTATAAAAACAGAAGACCTCTGGGCATTGTCAGGCGAACCCCATACCTCAATATCTAGATGCAAGGTTTACATCATCAGACAAGCACAGCTCTTCTCTCTGGAAAGGTTTTTCTCCAAGTGCCTCTAACCGTGAAATCACAATATTAAAAGCACACAAATTTCTCCAGTGCAGCTGTACTTAGTGTTATGTCTAAGTGCGAGGGACTGGCCAGATCAGCAAGAACAAGGGACGTTGTTTTTCGACCTTGTACATGTTGTGCAGACATAACCCAAAGGGAACAGGAGAAAAGGTGAAAGGCAGAAATGCAGACAGATCTAAAATAGCCGGGCAGAAGCAGAGGCTGGAAAAACAACGGCACAAAGTAACGTGCGCAAAAAAGCATCATGGCAGCCCGGCCTAAGCCAACGTAGCAAGGCAGACCAGGAGGCCACAAACCACATGACACCCTCCCCTGGGCAGTCCATTGGCCAAGACATAGGACGAAGACAGAGTTCAAATAGATGGAGCAGAACAGAAATGTCTGTTTTGGAATAGTACCCATGAAGGACAACAAATGGGAGAGGAAAACAATTGTAGAATAAAAAAAAATCCAGCGAGGCAGGTCGCGGAAAGCGAAGGCCCCCTTAATCCAACAGAGTGTAAGTGCAGAAAAACGCCACACCTTCAAAGAGGACATCGTTGGAATCGTCGGAAAAAAGCGACGCAATCCAGTCCAATAAATCAAAACTGCAGTCATGTTCCTCGCAAGAGGGAGCAGCGAACAGCATTGCGGGACAACTTGCGTGATACTCAATATAACTTTGATGTAGGAGATTCTGAGCAGCCGCCCAGATATCCCATTGTGCCAAAATCCCCAGTACAGCCGCACGCGCCATGTAGCCTGCACCGGAACAGTCCCGTTCATGGGCCTCTAAGGGACACTCCAGCAGGACAAAATCCGGTCGAGACAGAGACGTATTGGAGAGGCAATAATCCAAGGACCACGAGAAAGGACATCTGATGCAAGACATCACAGGTTGCACGCAAGTGAAATACGCAAAGCGAAAAGAAAGTCTATAGGACACACTGAGTGTCGCCAATGGCAGGATGCCGAAGCCAGCGAGGATGCGCTCACGGAGCATCTGGAGTCGACCTGGGGCGAGAAGGGCCCAAGGAGGTGCAGCCATTGCATAGTAAACAGACCAAAAGCAATATACCAGCCGCTAAGGCGAGGATCAACGGAAAGCCGCCAAAGACGCTGGAAAAAATGGAATGAATAAAAGCCGGTATTACACCAAAGATAGTTTGAAAGGAGGTTACAAGGCCAGAGCCCACAACTTTAAAAAAGTGCACCAGACCTTCGGTGCGCGATGCATTAAAAACACGGTGAATCAGTTCACTGAAATGTTGTGGGAGGTTAGTGTTCAAAAGGGCCTGTATTTCACTGTGGGTACTCGCCACCTGGAGAATGAATGTCTCCCGGGCGGATGTGAGCATAACCTCCTGGTTCAATAATAGCGCCTTTATTCTGCTCAATTTATTGAAATCCGCCTTCAAAGTCGGAATGGAAGGCCAAATGGAACTATCTATGATGTCGTGCGGGGAGGAAAAAGCACATTTTTGCAGCAGACAACCCTGTGGGAAACTGTAACAATATAGGGTATGCCGGCCAGCATGCCACAGCAGTCCTGATTATTCAGAAGCAGATAGCTACCATTTGCAAGCACAGTGAAAGTAGGAGAAATAGCAGGAGCAGGAATGCCCTTTAAAACACAAGCAAGATTCGGAGCCGAAACGTTACAAGCTCCGTGCAATTTAATGTTTTTGCAAATAAGGGAATGACCCACAGTAGAATCGCATGACTCCCTTGTGAGAAAAACTTCCTTACCGTCCCTAAGGCATTTATACATGAAAGGCAGGGACCAAAGTTCATGCAGGAAGGCACTGCCCAAGGGCTGAAAACGGCCCACAGGATAATGTTTCATGCACAAACTAAATTCAAATAAAGAAAAAGGCAAGGCGATAACCCCATGAACTAGACACACGGCAGAATCCAATTCCGCCACAGAGAATGGTAAGGGCTCTATTTTCTCGATATGTAACAGAGTGTATGCTGCATCTTTCATGGACATGAACTGCTGTTTGTCAGTTAAATTAAAAGGCAGAAATAAGGCAGAGGTGTTCAAAAAGTGCCAAGGAACTTTACCCATTTTAAGTGTCTGCAAAGTCCATGCAAACTACATCACTGAACGCAATTGATTCTGACCATGATACAACACAGAAACATCATCTTGTACAATATCAACAACAGAGGAAACAATATTCTCTAATGTGTAAATGCGGGAAGACAGGGTATTAATACTATTGTCAAAAACAGCAAGCACCTTTTCTAAATTTGCTTGATCTATTTCCCTTAGACGGGAAGCAGCCTCAATTTGCGAAAGCTTCCAGAGTTCATTGTAAGTCTCATAAATGAATCTCTTAGGTCGAGGGCCACGAGGCCCCAGAACAAAATCGGACAGATCAATGGTGCCTGATAGGAGGGATACATGCTGTTTCACAGAATCTAATGAAGAGTGCTGCAACCACTGTTTACATAATTTTCCAACAGAATATGTTGTAACAGTACGAGAGTCAGAAAACCGCGGGTCTGGCCTATCCTGTTTGTAACCAGGAGCTGAGTCATGTAAAACGCAGTTGGCAGGCATTTGCCGCCGTTGGCCAAGCCAACCAGGGTGACTGAACAAACGTGGAGATATTAAAGGAATTGTTCTGAAACAAAGCTTGCAAATCTGTAAGGGAAACATTGAAATGCAAGCTTGTGTTGGGATCGGAAGACAATACAGGAATGGAAGGTGCATTCAATTGTTTAGAAGTGGCCAAACCCCAACACGTAGTCTGATAGATGGTATTATTTAAAAATAGAATTTGGGCCGGGATAAGGCAAGCACGATGCAAGGCTTCTGTGCCTTGCACCTGCCATGATTTGGTCCCCCAAATAGATTTTAAGTCAATGGTGTCCTGCCAGTATTCATAACCACCCACAGCTAAGGCGTCCAAAAAGGAACCCGAATATAGCAATTTGGTGTGGGTCAACATGATTTTCTGGGTGGAGGAAGTGTTTAATTTAAAATAATAGGACCCAGGGTTCAATCTATCAAAGTCTGTAAAGTAAGTAAACTTATTTCTAAGAGTCTGGGAGCTACCTGGCAAAGGGGTTGGACAATGCTCCCATTGGGTGTAGTTAAAAGAACCCCGCAGTGCACTTGGTTTATGGACAAAGTGGTTGCCCCAATGCTGGTAACAATACAAATCAGCATAACTTGCAGAATTTATGTACAAATCTTCAGCATTAAAAGCAGCATAATATTTCAAATCAGTAAATAATGATTCAACTGCATGCACATCCCAATCGTCTGAATGAATATTACTTTTAACGACATCACCCATTGAAACACGGAGGACATTTGGTACATTAATAATCTCGGTTGGTCCATGAATTTGGAAATTTACCGCATCCCATACGATGCCATCAGCGACTGGGAAAGCTGAAATGTTCACAAATGTGTGGTCACGCTTCATGATGTGAGATGAAGAATGTGGAGCCAAAGTTCCAGCGACACAGTTCACTGCAGAGCGTTCTGGTAAATAGTGACCATTGATGAGTAGAAAAAACACTGTGACAAAGCCAATGGACATGAACAGAAAAATCAGGAATAGTACCAACCAGATGTATGTCCAGGGGGGAATCAAAAAATTGTCTCTGAACCAGGATACAAAAATACTGAATTTGGACGGGACAAGTGATGAGGTGGAATCCGAGTCAAAGGAATAACGTGTTGGGCTCAGTGGCGTTGTTGGTAGGTGAGCCACCGACTCGGTGGCGGGGTAGGTATACTCAGTCTCCTCATTGCAGGGGGAGTCCGGGTCGTCAAGTAAGCACTCAGGCAAATCTACCATCTCGATAGCAACATCAGTGACCGTTCGGGCAGGAGGGCCACAAACATTTGTCCGGGAAATGACTGGACAAGAGACCGCTTGTGTTACACTATTCAGGATCGGCCAGATGTTGTAGCTTGACATTTTCCACTGAGATGTATCTGTTCTCTTTGCGACCAGGAAGCGGTGGTAAGATGACTGTACGAGTTCCCTTCAAGCCAAGGACTGGAACTGGTGCACGATAAGAGGGGTCGAATTCTTTTTTGTTCTCCACCTTCTCTCGGACCAAATCTCCAACCTTCGGAAGCCAGCCGGCAACCGGAATCTGCAGCGCAGCGACGGTGGCTGAAGGTAAATGTTCGATTGCAAGTTTGTCTCTGGCTTCTTGTAAGTCCTGTAACATAGTAGAATGGTTATCTACATCAAAGATTGCGGATTGCGCCGCCATGTCTAGACCATCAAGGTCGGGCACAAATATTCTTATGCCAAAGAGCATTTTGTATTGGGTCCGCCCACCCAGAGGTCTTCTAGGGAGATTATTAAGTGCACGTTGTACGGTATACAAGTGGGCCAGCCAGTTCCTGCCAGTACCTAAGACTCTAGCTGTCAAGGATTGCTTTAAGTCACGGTTCATTCATTCAACAATCGAATTGCCCTCAGGCCGATATGGAGACGAAAATTTCACCCGCACCCCCAGTGAACCCATTGCGTCCTTGTAAGCCTTAGAGGCGAACGCCGGACCTTGGTCAGAATGGAAGGTGCCACAGGCGAAAATTCCCACAAAGACACGCAAATCCCTTATGACATTTCGAGCGTCAGCACTCCGTTGTGGCCAAACCCAGATGAAACGTAGTGCACGAATCCACTGCAACTAAGATGTATTTATATGCAGTGTCAGAAGAAAATGGACCGCAGTGATCCAGGTAAACACACCCAAAAGGTCTGTTAGAAATGCAGAGCGGGGTCTGTGGTGGCCGTGTAACCGTGGAAGGCTTAATCTGCTGACAAACGTCACAAGAAAGCATATAAGTACGGGTTTGTTTGTATAAACCACACCACCAGTAACGCTGCTGCAAGATGGAAACCGTCGCAGACATGCCAGCATGAGCCGAAGCCATGCCTTCGTGTGCGGCCGTTATCAAGGAAAGTCTGCGGTCCGCGTTGGGAATCAGCCGATCACCAACATCTGGAATTCTTACGTAAGGAGCCTGTTCGGGACCTAATTGATAAGAGTATTTGGAAGGGAAACCCCGTGGGTAATTAGCACCTTCCTTCGTCGCAGCAATAGCTGCCAAAATATCAGTATCTATTTTAGTCATGGATCTTGTAACTGCTGCGACTGAGCACGTGGCTACTGCTGATTTGGCAGCTTCGTCCGCCAAACCGTTACCGACAGCGTGTGCGCCCACACGCTGGTGGCCAAGAGTGTGAATCACCTGTGTGAGAGGCAGACGTTGTTTCAGATCTGCCACTCGAACCCAAAGCATTTTACGCTTAATTGTGCTACCTTTTGCATCCCTGTAGTCGTTTTGCGACCAAAAGAATAGATTGTCATTGTAAGACTGAACACAGTAGTAAGAATCGCACACAATAAGAGTGGTCACATCCGGATCAGCGAACTCAAGAGCGAGCACCAATGCGCGCAGCTCGGCCAATTGTGCAGTACTGTCTCCTAGTGCCTGAGTGTGCACTACAGTTGATTTGAACTTACCGTTCACCATGGTACCTGCAACAATAGCACATGCAGCTGAATAAGCATGCTTGGAACCCGTGGCCGGTTGTGCCGAACCATCGGTATAGATAATACATTCGTATTCCTCAAGCGGTAGCAAGGACAGAGGAGGAGGATGAACGAATTCATACTGTAAAAACTCCTGAGTCTGTAGAGAAGAATCAAAGATAAAAGTGACATCCGGGGACGTCAAAGATGTTGCCCATTGTATCCAACGGGGGTGCAAAGCTTTAGAGTTCGGTACACTTGCTTTCGTCACTGCCTCTAGGGCAGGATATGGTGTTACCACCAGAATGCGTTTCCCCTGTGCCAGTGCGCGTTCCTTTAGAATCGCCATTTGCACTGCAGTCAACACTTTGTCAACAGAGGAGAAGCGCATTTCCGCGGAAGTGTACAGATGTGACTTGTATGCAATCGGTACTGTGTCACCTTCGTTAAAGGTTAAATACGTGAAACCCACTGCCCCCGGAATGATTCTAATCACCAGGTTTGTGTGGTTGTCACGAGTCAACAAGAATTTAGATTCAAGTAGATCTGACTGCAAAGACTGCAGTATAGAAGAATGCTCGGGAAGCCAGCATGACTTCGAAAAGTTAGGTTGTATCAAGGCATAAAGTGGCTTGATACGCTGGGCATATTCGGGAATGTAAGTACGCCCGAAGTTTAGAAAACCCAGTAAAGACTGAAGCTTCTTCAAAGTGGTTGGAGGGCACAAAAGTGCGCATTTCTCCAAAAAATGGGGGGCTAAGCCCTTACCTTCATTGTTGAGCTCATAGCCCAAAAACAAAACGGTAAATTCAGCAATGTGAGATTTGGCAAAGTTAAATTTGTAACCTAAAACCGCAAATTCAAGAATAATGCAGTCCACTCGTGAAAGATGCGGGTATAATTCGTCGTCCGTCAGATAGATATCATCAACGTACGAACACGCATCTGGGTATATGCTGTCTAACAAAGAGACAACACGGGCGGCGAATACACCCGGACTGTTCCCATGGGTAAACGCCGGAATTTAAATTGTTTACCACCGGAGGTAAAAGCGCTCCATTGGCTACACTCCGGGGACAAATTGTGCATGTAAAATCCATTGGATAGATCAAGTGTCGTTTTATATTTTTATATTTTTATATTTTTTACGAACAAGACTGTCTACAAGCACAGAACTGTGTGTGTTTTGCACTGCAAAGGTCCCACAATGGGAGTTCAAATGTCGATAATCCAAAACTAAGCGGTATGATCCATCGGGTTTAGAAACCGCAAAAAGGGGATTATTCATGGGTGACACGCATGTTTCAATCACTCCTTGATATTCTAACTGTGTCAGAATTTCGGAAACGGGACCTTTAGCTTCCCGCTTGATGGGATATTGGGGTTGTGGCTGTGGCAGCGACCGCAAAGGAATTTCATGGGCGGGAGAGTCTTCATCCCAGCCCACGTGGTTGCGGTATAACGCTGGAGCCAGGGACCCAGCCCATTCAGCTGCGAGAGCCTCCGCTTTGTCCTTGGGGACATGACGAGAAAAGCTCGGAAGTATTACCTCCTCCCCTCTACGCGCAGCAAGTACGAATGGGGGCGGCCAATCAGCCTCTGCCAACAGAATGTCGTAAGAAGAGGTCAGATTCTCCCAAAAAATCCCTTTAATATCACGCTGTATGTCACCTTCAATTTGAATGACAATATTATATAGTCTGTCAGGGGGTGCCACTCTGGTGTCTGCTGTCTCGACAGTAATGAATGTTTCAGTTGCTGTCGCCTCCACATGAGGACGTAGTGCCTCCCGCACTATGGTAACTTCCGCTGCACTGTCTAGGAGCGTCACTGCCCACGTCCAATTCAGGAGTCTCGTTCTCACCGTCTGTGGCATACCTCGCTGTTACAGCTGCAACTTTTTTCTTCTGAAACTGTGGGTGAGAACGTTGAAATTCTTCTGGTTTCCCTCGGACTTGTTGTCGAGGTTGGTCTCGTCCCTGTGGAGCCTCTCGACCCCTGACTCTATCCTGGCATTCTCCTCCACCAGCCGGGGAAGTAGTTGGTGCCTGTGAAGAACGAGGAGAACGCGAATCAGGGACTTGAAATCTCTCCGGAGATTTAATTCTCGCCCTATCGCGCAAATCATAAGTGCGTTCAGAAGAGACGGAAACCGGGGAAGCGCCTCGCGACCCTGTCTTTTTCTGTTGCTTACCCTGTTTTTTCAACCTCCAGCTCTTTTTAGTAAAGAACGGTTTCTCATCTTTCTCAGATTGAGTTTTTGGTTGTTGTTGTGATTGTGTTTGCGTTTTAGCAAAAGGCTTGACTCCCAGGCTATTGCGGCCAATGGTTTTGTAAGCCTGTGCAATAATTTTCAGTAATTCGCGCGGCTTGTCCGGTTCTGGGATCAAAGCCAAAGCATTAGCTACTTGGAAGTTAACTGCATCGCCCTTGACATTCGCAAGGATCAAATCAGCTACTACATCGAACACTCCCACCAGTCTCATCCCTAATTCCACAGCCGCTTCAGGGCCATGCTCATCCTGCACACGTTTGATTACAGTGGGGAGAACCGTCAAGGAAGGAGTGCCGAAACACTTCGCATACACTGCTGCGAATACCTTACCCCAGTTGTTGCATTCTGTCAACTCAGGGATCAAGTCTTTTGGCAAACTAATCGTCAGAATCCTGTGTTTTTCCACAGGAGAAGTATTTGGAAAAACTGCCTCCAGCTGGTCAAATTTTTCTGCAAGCCAATAAGGCAAATCATCCTTATTTTGTGGGCGCTTGCCCATCACCGAATTAATCATGACGGGACTTATGGTCACACCGCCTGCTCCAGCTGGATGTGCTGCAACTCCAGGCGGGGCTCCCTGGATGTTGCCGGTAACAAACTGTACTAAAGTTTTATGCACACGTATCAAAGACGAATGCAAATTACGCAGTTCAGCGACTGCAAGCGCCATATAACGCGGATGTGGGGTATACCCGGCCAAAACAGGCCAAGTGGCCCCTTCAATCGATAAGGTGCCTAAACGAACCGAGGTAACCGGTTGGGGGAGGGCGCCATCAAACCAAACACGGTGTTGCCATGCCGTGAGCGGTACTTCAAGATTCCTATAAGGCCTATAGAGATTAGGAACAGCGGTGGCTGTATATTCATGGAACAAATTATCAATCCCATCCACCGCCAGAAAGGTGACCCAAGAATAAAACACCTCAAAGTGGTAAGCGGGATCCGCTTGTACCACAAAGATCAGATCGACACCCGCATCAGGCACTCCATACACTGTCAAGTGAGCCCGGAGCGCTGCGCGGCTATGTGCCGCAATTTGAACAGCCATTTAAGGCTAACAATATTCGACAACCTAGTATGAGGCAGCACAATATAGGGTTTTATTTAAAAACCTTTTAACAACTTCAAGCTTGAAAGAACCTATACAAACGTCAATATAGGAGGCATCGCCCTCACACACGCTTCCGGAAGCATCTGCGAAGGGGGTTGTGGACAAGCACAAGTACTACTCAAGCGTCTCGCAGATAAGCAGCCCACTGGTTGGTTGCGCCATGTTGTAGGGATTCTGCACAGACACAGAGCTATGCACAGGATAATAGGACCTCGGAGTATAGTGGTGAACCACCCATGCACCTTAGTACCCTCAATCCCAATCCGACTAGCTGTAGCGTCTCATTAGCAACGATGCTACCAATGATTAGACAACCCAGAACACGGTCTCTCTCTCTCAGGACTCGCGGGAGCAAGGACACCCTTTCATAACTCACTTATACCTGTCCACAACGTGCGTAATAAGAGACACTGTATAGTTTAAAATGTTTATTTCGACTATCGTGCTCTAAGATACAGTACACGTGCCAGTACTATCAGCATAATGCATAAGGATAAAATAATAAGCATAGTTACAATTCCATAGAATACAAACGGGGAAAGCATTTCATAAAGCAGTGGATATAGGGCTAAATGACCATACCACCCTCCCCGTGCTAGTAGCTAGTTTATTATAAAAACAGAAGACCTCTGGGCATTGTCAGGCGAACCCCCATACCTCAATATCTAGATGCAAGGTTTACATCATCAGACAAGCACAGCTCTTCTCTCTGGAAAGGTTTTTCTCCAAGTGCCTCTAACCGTGAAATCACAATATTAAAAGCACACAAATTTCTCCAGTGCAGCTGTACTTAGTGTTATGTCTAAGTGCGAGGGACTGGCCAGATAAGCAAGAACAAGGGACGTTGTTTTTCAACCTTGTACATGTTGTGCAGACGTAGCCCAAAGGGAACAGGAGAAAAGGTGAAAGGCAGAAATGCAGACAGTTCTAAAATAGCCGGGCAGAAGCAGAGGCTGGAAAAACAACGGCACAAAATAACTTGCGCAAAAAAGCATCATGGCAGCCCGGCCTAAGCCAACGTAGCAAGGCAGACCAGGAGGCCACAAACCACATGACAAAAGAAAGTAACTGGAAAATGAAATAGCCTAGTAGTTGTCAGGGTTGTCCTCAAACTCTGGTGGTTCACCCAGAAGTAGGTCACCTTACACACTACTTCCATGACCTGAGTCGCCGTCCTCATCTTCCTGCTGTGGTACTTCAGTCATGGTGTAATCCGGTGGTATAAAGTGCTGATACATTTTTATCATGGTTAACCTCTCCACATTTTGGGGCAAGAGACTGGTCCTTCTCACTGTCAGAACGGCACCAGCAGCACTGAAAACACGCTCAGCAGAGACACTTGTTACGGGGCAAGTCAGATAGTTTATCTCCAGCCTGCTGAACACTGGCCATTGACGCCTTTTCCCATACCAATACAGCAACGGGTTTTGATCAAAGTAGACCTCTGTTGGGTCATCCAGATAGGCCTGGACCATCAGCTCAATGGTCATGGGTCCTCTGCTTTGCTCGGCCTCTTTTGCCATTGCCTCACCACTGGACTTAAGCCCTGCCTGTAGAAACCATTCCTGAGCCGATTTTGGGGCTGATGCTCCTGTTCTTGTTGTTGTTGTTCTTGGTGTTGTTGGTGGTTTTGGCTGCTGTGAGCTAACCGCACTGCCCTCAGGCTCTGAAGTTGAACTTGAAGGCTGCCTGCAGTACTTGTTGTGACCTGGAGGAGCAGGCCTCTAATTCCTGGACATTCTTTTTCTAGCTGACTGGCTTGCACAGCTATCCAAGTTTTGTAGCTGGCAACATCCCAGTCTGAAAAAAAAATGAAACTGTGCAGTAATGACTTGTACCGTGGATCAAGAATTGTGGCACAAATGTAATGGTTGGATGACACAATGCCTCTATGCACCCTTGTATTTTCAGATAAGCGAAGGGTTAAGCTCTCCACCAACTCATATGCTTCTTTTTTTTCCTCCACACCTGCGTACATTGCAGACATCTCCTTTAGCTATTCCTGTAGCATGTGCAACAATGGGATAGCTTGGCCCATGGTACAGTCCTCCTTGCTGACTTCACGTGTGAAGACCTCGAAAGGAAGCAGCATCTCCTTCAGGCATTTAACTAGGCCCCATTGGTTCATCTCAATGATCATGCCTTTCACAGTAGGTTCCCCTCTTTGCATGACATATTCATTGATTGGTCTGTACTGCTCAAACAGACGTTCAAACACGTAATAAGTTGAGTTCCAACGTGTTGGCACCTCCTGGATGAGTGCTTTAACTGGCATTCTATTATCACGTTGAATGATCCTCAGCTGCTTCTGGGCTTTAAAAGAATGGCTGAAATGTGTGCAGATTCTTCTGCAGGTGGTCAGTAAGTTGCTGACTTGGTCTTCTTTTTTCAGAAAGTCTTGAACAATGATGTTAATGCAGTGCACCAAACACAGGACCCTGAAATAGCCACCATCGGCCATGGCCTTAACTTTTATTACTGCCATTGTCCGTGGCAACAAAACCAATGTTAAGCCCTCATGGTTGCAGCCATTCAAAGATCTTGTTGTCAAAGTCTTCCAAAATGTTTGCAGCAGTATGAGATTTCTCCATGGTGAACATGGCTACTGTTGCATGTTTCCGAGCGGCATTAAAAATCTCAGCAGTGTCAACCACCTGCAGTTATCTTTTCTCTAACCCCCCACAAAAGAGATCCAGTGAGCAGTGATGCACATGTAATCAGTGGCTTGGCAACTGGCCCACATGTCTGTTGTCTGGTGGATAGTGTGAACAGCACTCTGCTGCAAAGCTTGTCCAAGCAATTCCAGCACATCGTGATGTAGTGCTGGAACAGCAACTCTGGCGAAATAGGCCCGGCTGGGAACCTTCCATTTTGGGCAGATGACTGCCACAAATTCAAGAAAACCCACCCCTTCCACAAAAGAAAAAGGGAGGAGGTCCAGCGCTAACATTTTAGCCAGCTTTGCATTGTATAAACATGCTGTTGAGTGGTTGCGTTTGTACTGCCCATCCAACCTAAACATGCTGAGAATGGTAGCCTGGATTTTTTTCTTTTCTGATTCCACTGATGCAGGTGACTTCGTGACACCAGATGTTAGGCTCAATGTGAGTTTTTCGTTGTGGTACTCTCTTGCCTTGGACCGCTTGGTGTCACAGCCTAGCTCTTGTGCCATTGCGATGTTCCTGATGATGATGTGGGCGGTACCACTGCACTGCTGGGGAGAGGCCTGCTTTGTGTGCCGAAGAAAATGTCTTCCTCTTGTTCTCCTTCCACTGTGATCGGATCTTCTTCATCCCCTCCACCAAGAACACTTGCAGTTTTTTGGCCGCTAAGGTGCGCCTCCCACTGGATCAAGTGGTCTTTTCTCAGATTGATTGTTTGGCCTCCGATTCCATAGTTTGTACCAAGCTTACCCCCGACTAACACCTACTCCACAAATGGAGCATATAGCAATATTCACCTCCTTCCTGGTAACCAAAAAGAAGTCCCAAACTGGGGAGGTCAACTTTCTGATGCTGCTGGTGCCACTTGCAATGTCAGATGAACTGGTAGGTGGGCATGACGTTTGACTCTCTACAGTACCTACTTCTACTGAGGTGGTTGTGGTGGATGTAGGTCACTGCCGGGACTTTGTAAATATGGCAGCTGTTTGGTGGTATCTGTGTGGGTGGTATCCATGCCACATCACTCACAGCAATTTGGGATGGGGTAATGTCGGTCTCCACTGGGGCGGGACTAATGTCCATGATGACTGGCTCGTCATCATCCTCCTCTTCTACATGTACCTCCATAACTCTAAGGCTTTCTGGAACCTTCCTTTTCCCTAGCCTTGTCTAGTGGCGTGTCTCACTCTCAGACTGAGGTGGGATCCAAGTGGCATCTAGATCATCAGAAGGGGGGCTTGGAGAAGAAGTTGATGGACTAACCCTCCTTTTCCTTGCTGGGGATCTGGAAGACAATGGATCCTCTGAAAGAGTGGCTTGCTCTTCTTCTTCCTCAGCAGGAAGCTCTATCTCCTGAACTGCCCCTACTTCGGGAGGAAAATCTACGATTGGGGGTGGTTGCGGCTGTTGCTAACCACTTATCTGAGTTTCCTGCATTGGTTGGGTACTACTTTGCGGTAACGATAAGTCAATTTCAACATCATTGCTCGTGGGCATTGTGGTGATTAGACTGGCTGCCTCTGCGACAGACATGGGCTTGAGCCTAGGTTGGTGGGGTGGGTCCACTGATGAGGGGGTGCTGCTCCCAGCTTGCTCCCTGGACACCGCTGCTGCAGGCGCAATTTTTGGTTTCCCAAAAAAGGTCTTGGTCGACATACCGGTGGTGGTAAGTGGCAGTTTCTTCTTCTCACTGGCAAATTTCTTGGTACTGGACCTGTTACCTTTCTTTGGGGCCATCTTGAAGATGTCAGTTAGCACGCAGTGGCACAAGTTGAAGAGATATCTGTCTGCGGTCACACGTCATGTGACGTCGTGCACAGGGCGCAGGCCTTCTGTCTGGCAGTATAATGGATGATGCTGTCTTTTCCTCTTTTGTGCACCTAAAAGCAAAGATGCAAGAAAAACATCAGTGAAATGTGGCATTGTTGTGGTTCAATTACTAGTACAAACAAATACAATATAATTTAGTGTGTGTGGTCACACTTAATAGTGTTATTACCTCAGTTATTAAAACAATTAACAATACAGTGTAACCATTTGTGAGACTTTGACAACAACAAAGGCTTTCATGGTGTACTATGTACACTACCGTACACTCAGGAAAGATAGGAAAGAAGAAGAACAATAACAAAAATACAAATGTAACTGTTTGGCATTGTGCATCTTGTGGGATGCAGCACTCAGGGAGCTGCAGCTGACAAATGACAATGGAAGCAATAAGCCAAGGGGAACAAAGGGAAGACAGACAGGCAGGCCTATATGGCAAAAGCACACTAAGTGCCTTCACAAAATGGCCGCCAGCCACACGGTCACACAACAACATCAGGCAGGAGGCCTGGAAAACAATGTACTCAAGCAGGCCTATATGGAGTATGGACACAGACTTTACAAATTGCCCCTGGCCACAATTTTGAGACTCAGCCAAGGCAAATGACGCCCCACTATTACAAACGCACACACACTGGCCAGACAAAGGAGGCAGGCTAAACAACACATCTTTATTGCAACAATGCCTAAAACAAAAATCCAGAGGGCTAAAAAGGTTTCCAAGTTACAACCATACACATCCAACAAAGCCATTTAATTTAATAACACACATGAAAAAAACTTGGTGAAAATCAATTTTGTATTTTTAATCCAATGCCATCTATGGCGAAAATGATGTTTAAATTCAACAGACACCACAGAAACAGTTGTTTCATGCACCCATGAGTAGCTATGGGCCTATTGGTTTGAAAACCCATTGGCAGACTAGGCCACATAGTGAATCAATTCAAATCAATATTGCAAATTTATTAAAACATGGAAAAAATGTAGTGAACTGTGCTACATTTTTTTCTGAATAAAAGAAGAAACAATTGCATGCAAAACAACAACCAGCAAGAAGACATGGCCACCACAAAGAAGGCATGCAGGCCTATGGCAAAAGCACACTGGCTGCCTTCACAAAATGGCCAACAGCAACATGGCCAGGCCACAACAACCAGCAATAATAAGCCTGCAAAGGGAAGACAATGCAGGCCTATGGCAAAAGTACACTGGCTGCCTTCACAAAATGGCCGCCAGCCATATGGCCAGGCCACAGCAACAAGCAATAATAAGCCGGCAAAGGGAAGGCAATACAGGCCTATGGCAAAAGCACACTGGCTGCCTTCGCAAAATGGCTACCAACCACATGGCCAGGCTACCACAACAAAAAACAATAAGCCAAGAGGAACAAAGGAAAGACATGCAGGCCTATGGCAAAAGCACACCAACTGCCGCCACAAAATGGCCACCAGCCACATGGTCACAACAACACAACAACAGCAAGCAGGAGTCCTGGAAAACAATGAACTCAAGCAGGCTTATATGGACACAGACTTTACAAAGTGGCCCCTGGCCACAAGATTGAGGCTCAGCCAAGGCAAATGATGGCCCACTATTACAAACACACTCACACACTGGCCAGACAAAGGAGGCATGCTAAACAACACATCTTTAATGCAACAATGCCAAAAACGAAAATCCACAGTGCTAAAAAAAGGTTTGCAAGTTACAACCACACACATGCAACAAAGACATTTAACACACATGAAAAAAAAGTGAAATACCCCCCAAAAAACACGTTTTGTATTTCAATCCAATACCATCCATGACCTAAATGATTTTTAAATTCAACAGACACCACAGAAACAGTTTTTTCATCCACCCATGAGTAGCTTTGGGCCTACTGGCTGAAAGGCCTATTGGCAGACTACTGGGCTACATATAACCCTGGGCGGAGCTGGCGTAGTATGACTACTCGGAGGTCCACGGAGTTGGGGGGAAACTCCGTGAAACTCCGCTCCGCCACCCGCCTCCACAAAAAACAGTTAAGATTATTTTAAAATTAAATAAAAACACACTTACCTGTCCTGCGGCATCCCTGGGCTGCCCTCCTCCTCCTCGCCGTCTCTCTCCTACGTGGGGTACATCTTGAGAGAACTGCGCATGCGCGCGCGGGCGCATGCGCAGTTCTCGCAAGAAGTCTTGTGAGAAATGTGCCTGCGCATGCATGCGCAGGGGTAGGAGAGAGAGAGACGGCGAGGAGGAGAAGGGCAGCCCAGGGACGCCGCAGGACAGGTAAGTGTGTTTTTATTTAATTTTAAAATAATCTTTAACTGTTTTTCAGGGGTGTGGGCTGGCTAACTCTGCACTGATGTTGAGTAGGAGTTTTGCCCTATACTCCGCGTTCCCAGCGGAGCACGGGGTCGGGAAATCTCTGCACACTCCGCTGGCACAGCAGAGTATATGCCCAGGGTTAGCTACATAGTGAATTAAATAAATATTGCAAATTAATTTCAAAAGTTGGAGAAAATGTAGTGAACTGTGCAACATGTTTCCTTTATAAAAGAAGAAAAATTACTTACAAGGAAACAACTAGGCCTCCTACTGAAACTACAGGTCACCCACCCGAATAAATTTAAAAAATACGATGAAAAGTACAAATAAGAAATATATCTAGGTGCATGGCCCCAATCAAACAACCAACACCAATTTTCCAACTTACTTGTGAAATCTCAAATTCAAAAGTCCTCAAATCCAATGATATGATATATGATGCAGCAGACACATAAAGTGATCCTTCCAGCTCCAAATCCAAATGAAAAGTGACCAGGAGACGGACAAAGTACTGGGAGGAGCCTGCTGAACAGGAACAGGAAGTTGGAGACTCTGGTGCACTTCTTTCCTCTTAAAAAAAAAAGTAAAAAAAGAAAAAGGACTTCTTGCACAAAAAAGTACAGCCAAATGTCAATTTGAGAAGTTTTTTAATCCAAATCATCATTTGGAGAAGGTTTTGATGCAGCTCGGGCAGAGAACCTTCTCCAGATTGCAGTCGGGGTAGATTCTGCATGTTCGGGATCACGTTGTTCACAAAACGTCCGCCGGAAGTCCAATGGCACGCCTGAATTACGTGTTCGCAATCTCAAACTCTTGCGGGACCATGGGGCTGCCTAGCAAATCTCTTGGCGCTCGCGAACGGCTCGGGAAATCTCTCAGCAATTGCAGGCACCTGGTAAGTCTCTCCAGCGCGTGCAAAAATGCATTTTGGGCACACAAACAAAAAAAACTGCTCCGTTGCGGAGTGCAGACTTTTTCGGCACCTCCGCATTCTACACCGAATGCGGAGTTGACAAAACCCTGCAAACTCTGCGTGCGGAGCAGAGTTTTACGCCCAGGGTTAGTTATGACCTCACATATTACATCACTCATGACATAGTCAGTGACATCTGACATCACTGATGACATCTCAAATGACATCACTGATGACCTCATCCAATGAGAGTAAGTGTTTTTAAGAGTTTATGGGTGTTAAAGATATATACTAACCTACTACAAAAGTTAGATTATTATACTAGTTGTACTACTAATAAGTGATACTATCACTAATGTGTATGATCTGAGTGGGTATGTGACTGTATCTGTGTGTGAGTGGGTGTGTGAGTGACTATATGGGTGTGTGACCGCATGCATGAGTGACTTTATGGGTGAGTGAGTGTATTTCTGACTAGGGCTGTAGGTGAGTGAGTGGTTATGTCAGTGGTTTTATGAGTGGCGAGTGGGTATGTGAGTGGTTGCATGGGTGTATCAGTAGTAGGCTTGGGCGTAAAACTCTGCTCCGCTCAAGGAATTTGCAGAATTCGGGCACTCCTCACTCCGAGGAAGAATGCGGAGTTCCTGAAATTTGCCTTTCAGGTGCAAAGCAGATATATTTTTTCCATATGCTCGCTTGAGTTTTGGTTTGGCACTCACTCGCGAGTGCCAGGATACTCTTGGGCCGCTTGCAAGCACACACAAGGATTCTTCCACTCCTAGCGAGCTCCCGAGAGACTTCGTACTCACTTGAAGAGCTTCCGGCCTTGACGGCACCAATCTAATGCCGATCACTTATGCAAACGGAGTGCTCGAGCAGCTTTTGTGCTTGAGATGCAGCTGAGAGACTTTTGGAGTGGATTTTCTTCTCCAACTGGCCGTTGGAGTGGTTGTTTGTGTGGGAGTCCTTTTTTTAAACTTTGTTTCCCAACAGGAAGGAAGTACCCCAGAGACTCCAACTTCCTGTTCCTGTCCAGCAGGTTCCTCCCAGTGCTTTGTCCCTCTCCTGGTCACTTTTTATTGGGATTTGGAGCTAGAAAGATCACTCTCCTTGTCTGCTTCATATATACCATTGTATTTAAGGACTTTGTATTTGAGATTTCACAAGTAAGTTGAAAAACTGATGTATAGGGGTGTTGTTTGTTTGATTGGAGGCATGCACCTGTATTTATTTGTACTTCTATTCGATTTTTAACATTTATTGTGGTGGATGGCCTGCAGTTTTAGTAGGGGCCTAGTTATTTTTTTGCATGTCATTTTTCTTCTTTTGTAAAGGAAAAATGTTGCACAGTTCAGTACATTCTCCATGTTTTTTAAGAAGCTTGCAATATTGATGTAATTCACTTTGTGGCCTAGTCTGCCAATAGGCCTTCTAGCCAATAGGCCCAGTACTAGTCATGGGTGCATGAAACAACTGATTCAGTGGAGTCTGTTGAATTGAAACATCATTTCGGCCCTGGATGGCATTGCATTAAATTGCAAAATGTGTTTTTTGGGGGTATTTCAAATTTTTTCTGCAATCAGTGTATAGGTGGGGTAATTATATTTGATGCCTTTGGAGGATGTCTGTTGTTGTAAAATTTCTTCGCCCAGTTAATATTCATTTTTGGCATTGCTGAATTAATGTTCTTTTTTCTGTGTTACCGATCCATTCCTCCTTTGTCAGGGCAGTGTGTGAGTGTGTTTGCCATAGGCCACCATTTTTCTTCGTTCCCCATGCCATGTGGCCAGGGGCCATTTTGTATAGTCAGTGCACATAGGCCTGCATGTGTTCTTTTCTTGTGGTCATGCCTCTTTGCTTGCTGTTTGACCATGTAGTCGGTGGCCATTTTGTGTAGGCATCAGTGTGCTTTTGCCGTGGGCCTGCACATCTTCTTTGTTGTGGCCATGCCTCCTTGCTTGCTGTTTCACCAAGTGGTCGGTGGCCATTTGTGTAGGCTGCCAGTGTGATTTTGCCATAGGCCTGCATGTGTTCTTTGTTCCCCATGCCTTCTTGCTCAGTGCTGTTGTTGCTGACCATGTGGCACTGACTGGCAGCCATTTTTTGTGTCCAGCCTGTGTGACCCTTTGCCATATCTTGCATGGATGTTTGAGATAGCAGTTAATAAATGATATGCTTGAGGACAATATCACTTATTTATATTTTTGTATTTAAATTTTGGGTTTTTTAATGTAATTTATTTTTTTGTTTTATTTTTTCATTTGAATTTTTTAAAGAAATTATCATTTTTTTTATTCTCTTGATGCACATAAAGCAAACAGTTACATCTGCATGTTGTTGTTGTTGCTCTTTCTTATCCTTCTTTAAGTGTATACCATGAAGGTTTATGTTGGTGTGGTTTTAAAAATGGATACACTGTATTGTTAATTATTTATATAAAGTAACCACACATGATATTGTTTGTTTGTACTACTAATTGAACCTCAACAATGCCACGTTTCACTGATGTTTTCCTTGCTTGTTTGCTTTTAGGTGCACAAGAAAAGAGACATCACCCACAGTGCTGCCAGACAGAAGGCCTTTGCACGACAAGATGCATGATTGACTATACAACACGGACATCTCTTCAGCTTGTGAAGCTAAGTGCCACTGCTAACTGACAGCTTCAAGATGGCCCCAAAGAAAGGTGCTGCCAGGAAATTGGCCAGGGGGAGGAGAAGAAGCAGATTTCCACCACTGATGTGCCGACCAGAACCTTTTTGGGCAAACTTGTGCCTGCCACACAGGCCTCTGGCAAGCAAGTTGAGAGCCTCACTCCTGCATCAACAATACCACCCCCCACCCTAAGTCCAGGACCATGTCTGTCAGTGAGGCAGCCACTGCAATCATGTCGACACCAACGCATCGCGTAGTGACATTGAATTGGATTTGTCCCTTTCTCAAAGTAGTACACAATTGTTTCAGGAAACAGAGCAAAGTGGACAGCAGCCGCAGCCAGCAATAGTACATTTGCCTGAAGTTGGAGCAGAGCAGGAGGTTGAGCTTCTTTCCGAACAAGAACCTCCTCTTTTAGAATCATTGGCTCCCAGATCTGCAAAAAGGAAAAGGAAGGGTACTACTCCACCACTTTCTCCAAGCATCACTTCTGATGATGATGATAGGGACATGGATTGGACCAAGGAAGAGTCCAGGAGACAACAGGAGAGGAAAGGGAAAATAAATGTTCCTGAAAGACTTAGACTTATGGAGGGGGATGATGAGGTGGATAACAACAACGAGGTAGCCATGGTGGAAAGTGGCACAGAGGAGTCTGACATTGAAATTCAACTTGCTCTGAGGGATGTGGCACAGGTAACACCGCCACCAGATCCCATATTTGAAAATCCCCAGCAGAGAGCTACACCAACCCCTACCTCAGGAGAAGCAGAGAGGCAATCGACAACACGTACAAATTATGGTGCTGGAGGCCAAACTACCCATGTGAAAAAACACACAATCAAGTGGGAGGAGCACCTTAAAAAATTGCTGAACGTGGTCATGGTGGTGAGAAGAGCCGGGGAACATCAGCTACAAGTCAAATCATGGTGGAAATTGATGATGAAGAAGATGAGGGTGACACCTTCACACAAAGCAGCCCTGTCCCCAGCAGTGCAGCAGCAGAATCATCCATGTCAGCAACTTCACAATGGCATAAGAAGACTCTGAGTGAGATCGAGACACCATTGCATACAGTGACTGCCCCACCATGACACACATTGAGTCTACCATCACCAAAGGTGTCTGTGTCAGTGGCCCCAAAAAAGAAGAAAATCCAGGCAACTATTCCGGGCATGTTTAGGCAGAAGGGGCCCTACGAGTGGAACCATCCAACCGCATGTTTGTACAATGGAAAGCTCATACATTTTTTAGTGCTGGACCTCCTCTCTTTTTCTTTTGTGGAAGATGTGGGATTCTTAGAATTTGTGGCAGCCATCTGCCCAAAATAGAAGGTACCAAGTCAGGCCTATTTTGCCAGAGTTGCTGTTCCAGCATTGCATCACCATGTGCTGCAGTTGGTTGGACAAGCTTTGCAGCAAAGTGTTGTTCCCACAATCTACCCGATGACATACTTGTGGACCAGTTGTCAGGCGACTGATTACATGTGCATCACTGCACACTGGATCTCTTTTGTGGGGGTAAAGCAAAAGATATCTGCAGGTCTTGGCCCTGAAGAAAGTTTTAAGAGCATTCGGTGGCATGCAACAGTGGCCATGTTCTCCATGGAGAAATCACATACAGGAATTTAACAGCAAGGTGTATGAATGGCTGCAACCCAGAGGTCTCAGAATTAGCACCGACAATGGCAGTAACATAGTCAAGGCTATGTCAGATGGAGGCTATTTGAGGGTCCTGTGTTTGGCCCATTGCATCAACCTGGTGTTGCAAGAATTCCTCAAAATAAAGATATAGGGACAAATTACGAGTCTGGCTGTCTCTGACTGCCAGACTCGCGGTGGCGGTCCTGCAGCTGCCATATTATGAGGCAGCCATTCAGACCCCCACCGCTGGGCCGGCTGCATCATGGAACCACCATTCCTTGGCACTGGGACAGCGGACAGAGGCATACAATATGCAAGGAGGGACCACCATGGTCTGCTGAGCATATTACAAGTTTCCCCACTGCCAGCCTTTTCATGGTGGTGAGACTGCCATGAAAAGGCTGGCAGTGGGGATGCATTCAGGGGGCACAACATGTGACCCCCTGCTTTCATGCACCCCAAGTTCCAGCACAGCATGGACTTCACATTCCATGCCGTGCTGGAACTGCTTTTGTGTTCCCATTGCAGTGCCCGTTATCAGGGCACTGCCATGGGAACGGCAAAAGAAAAGCCCGCCGGACACGAGTTGAACTTGTAATCTGGCAGGCAGGCCATGCACGGCTTTGGTGGTGGTGTGCTGGTGCAAAGCCAGCGCAGCACAGCCAAAGTCATAATCAGGCCCATAGTCATCAACATACTGACCACCTGCAGAAGAATCAGTACTCATTTTCAGCCATTCTTTTAAAGCCCGTAAGCAGTTGCGGATTATTTAGCATAATAATACAGCCCCAGCTAAAGCCCTGATACAGGAGGTGTCAACACTTTGGAACTCAACCTATTACATGTTGCAACATCTGTTTAAGCACTACAAACAGATCAGCAGTCTATTTTTAAGATAAGGTCTTTAAGATTGTTTGAGACCTCGTCGCCTATGGAGGGGAGGAACCGGTCTTTGTTGACTTTATTCAGGATTCTAGGAAGAATCTTTTCACTACCTTTCCACAGATCATGGTTCAGCAAATGAAGGAACTACTGTTGGGCTTAAAATCGGGAGCTCCATCGGACCCATGTACGCACTCCACACTTAAATTGGCTCCAGAACCAGTGGCCACATTCTTGTGCAGTGTGTTTAACGACATGCTTCAATCCGGTAGTTATCCGGCCATTTGGAAGGAAGCCATTGTTTCACTGCTTCTTAAAAAACCTAACGCTGACCCCTTGGATCTGAAGAATTTTCACCCAATTTCTCTTCTCCCCTGCCCTGCTAAGATCCTGGAGAAAGTCATCAATAAAGAACTAATGAAATATGTTGAGTCCCAGGAGATCTTGGATCGCTCTCCGAACAGGTTCCGCGCAGGTCACAGCACTGAGTCTGCCCTTATTGTAGCTACTGACTGTATCCGTGCGCAGGTAGATCAGGGCGGGGGGGCGGTTCTGATAATGCTCAACCTATCAGCTGCATTTGACACCATCTCCCTGGTGCATATGGTTCAGCGCTTGCGGCAAGTGGGAATTTCTGGGAAAGACTTACAGCTTTTCCATTCATTTATGTCAAATGGGGCCCATATTGTCAGCTGTGGAGGCTTTAGAGCCAATGCCTTTAGTCTTCCCTGTGGGGTGCCCCAGGGCTCATCTTTGAGTCCCACCCATTTCAATCTTTATGTGACTCCCTTGGCCGATCTTGTGTGGTCCTTTGGCTTTCATGTGCTCTCTTATACTGATGGTACACAAATTATCGTATCCACCTCAAATGACCTGCAAGGGGTATCTGAGAGGTTCAATCAGTGCATGTCCAGCATTATTTGCAGGATGAAGAACAGTTCACTGAAGATCAATGCAGACAAGACTGAAGTGCTGGTGTTTGGCTCACAGAATTCCATCTGGTCAAACTCCTGGTGGCCGGCGGTCTGTGGTCCCCTCCCTGTCCCTGTTAGGACAGCAAAAAATCTGGGGGTCATCTTTGATGATGGTCTGAGCTTTGATGCACAGGTCAGCCACACGGTTAGTACATGTTTTTACATTCTGAGGATTTTGAGAAAGGTTATGCCTTTTATTCCATCCGAACTGCACCAGTCAATCACCATCGCTCTGGTCACCTCTCGGCTGGACTATTGCAATGCTCTGTACCTGAACATCAATGGCGTCTCCCTTAATAAGCTCCAGGTGGTACAGAATGCGGTGGCCCATCTTATTCTGAAGATTCCCAAGCGTCTGTCAGCCAGGAA
Source organism: Calotriton arnoldi (assembly GCA_963921515.1). Lineage (NCBI taxonomy): Eukaryota > Metazoa > Chordata > Amphibia > Caudata > Salamandridae > Calotriton > Calotriton arnoldi. The sequence continues at coordinate 677,367 of CAWUFW010009833.1, forward strand.
TAGGATGCGGTCCCTTCATTGGCTCCCCATCAGGAAGCGTATCTGCTTTAAGGCTCCGAGCATGGTATTCAAGGCCATGCATAATAAGGGTACGCTACATCTGAAGTCTCTTTTTCAATGGTACACCCCGGGGAGGCTCTTGAGATCCTCCTCACAGAAAAAACTTGTGATCTCCAGATTTTGTAGGACCAGATGGGCTGGCCGCTCCTTTTCGATAGCGGCTGCCAAGTTATGGAATTCCCTACCCACTTTCATCTCCAACGCGGACTCCGATCCAGTTTTTAAAAAACATCGGAAAACCTGGCTTTTTTCATCCTAGGTTGTTGCCTGTGTGCTTCCATTCTGTCTCCTCTTTGTCTGCTATAGTGCCTTGACACCCTCGGGTATAAGTGTGCATTTTAAGTGATATCCTATCCTATCCTATCCTATCAATGACTATGTAATTCTAAGAGGAGGGGATGCAGTTAGGAAAGCTATGACCATGGATGCAGACAAATGGGGCCTAGTCAAATGTCTGACACAGATGCTACTCCCTTTTGAGGTTTTTACATGGGATGTTAGCAAGGAGGACAATACGATGGACCAAGCTATCCCGCTGTTGCATCTCCTATAGGACCAGGTAAAGAAGGTATCTGAAAGGTTTGCCCCAGACGCACATGCCTTGGTTGAGAGCTTAATCCTTCGCTTGGCTTATAATACAAGTCTGCAACATGACATCATCATCTCCAAAGAGTACATCTGTGCCACACTACTTGATCCACCATACAAAAAATTCTGCCCACTTTCATTCCTTTTTCAGAATATGATGTTTTAAAATACAAGAGGTGGATTGTAGAGCAGTCGGAGACTTGGAAGAAGAATGGCTGAAACTTTGAGTCCCACTCTGCAATTCTGGGGTGCCGCCTTCAACTTCCAGAGAAGGCAGTATTACCTCACAGCAGCCAACAACACCGGCAACAACAGCAACAGAAGGACCTGTCCCAACCTCTGCATTCTGTTGGTTTAAATCAACAGGACTCAAGTCCAGTGCAGAGGCGATGGCAACACAGGTTGAGCAAGTGGCAGCACCAATGACCATCCACAGGATGTTCCAGGAGTATCTGGATGATCCAAAAGAGTTATATGTGGATCAAAATCAATTCATGTATTGATATGGGAAGATGCGCCAGTGGCCAGAGCTCAGCAGGCTGGCATTAAAGTATGAGGCTTGTCCTATAGCCTGTGTGTCTGCTGAGCATTTGTTCAGTGCAGCTGGTGTGATTGTTACAGTGAGACGGACCAGTCTCTCACCTCAAAACATGGAGAGATTAACTATGATCAAAACTAACCAGCATTTTATACCACACAATTACACCATTCCTGAAACAGCACAGGAGGAGGAGGAAGACGATTGATCAGAAATTGAATCAAGATTGTTAGCTGATCAACTTCTGGGCGAACCACCTGAGTTTGAGGACGAGCTCTACTTCCCGGACTACGTATGTCTGTGCCCCTATAGAACTTTTTAATTATTACTCATTGAACTTCTATCTTTGCAAAACAAATTAGTAGCTAGTAGAAAATTATCCTTTTTGTGTAAGTTTATTCTTCCCCAACATTTTATTAGTGACATATATTGCTGAATTGCAGTTGGACCAGTGTGCATTGAAGAAGGCACCACAATTCCTTAATGACATTGGAGACAATGCCTGCCGCCTTGCATGCCTATTGCCTATCTGTTTTTGCATTACTTAGCATTAGATGGTCTGCCCCAGAAGATTATTGATTAGCAATAGTGCCTGCCAATACCAAATTCCAATGTGTTGCCTGCATCAAAGATGAATACCTAAACTACCCGTGCTTGGATGAGGTAAAACTACAACTATTCCAACAGTGAGTGAGTGATTGTGTGAGTGATGATGATTGATGATTCTTGTGGTGGCAGACAGTGAGGGAGGGTATTGAACTGTAATGTGGGAACTTGCCTGAGATGATTGAGTTGCAATGTTTGGGGTCTGAGTGATGGGCAATCTTTGCTTCCTGGAAGTGATTGGCCTTTACAAACTTACTTAGAAAAAATTAGTTAACTGTATGGTCCACTCCTATGATCCTTCTGTTTTTTTCATCATCTAGGATGGCTGCTCCAGACAATCATTTGATTTACAAGACTGCCAAATTCCAATCTGTTGCTTGCATCAAAGTGGAGATAGTGTACCTACCACCGTGCTTTAATTAGAGCAGGTAACCGTTGCACCAATGAGTGATCTGATTATCGAATGACTGTGTGTGATGATTGATATGGTGGTTGACAGTGAGGGAAGGTGTGTTGAACTGTAATGAGGGAAAATTCTTGAGATGATTATTGATTTGCAAAGTTTGGGGCCTGAGTGATGGCTGATAATTCTTTTCCCTGGAGGTCATTGGTCCTTCCACACTTAGCCAGATTCAATTGCAGGGTCCTCTCCTTTTTTCTGGTTCTTCAGAAACCAGAACAGTCATTTAGTTACCAAACAAAAACCTATGCAAAGTACTACAATTCTGTTTCACTACTTGTTCTTCAACAGCAGTGCATTACACTTCTATCTTGCTCGGGTCATGATGACTGGCCTGGGACGGAGCTACTTGGAGTCAGGAGGAGGATGGAAGAACTCAGGGCGGGAGCTACGGGGCTACCTCATCAACAGCTAGAAGCAAGCAGTTATCGACTTCAGTTCAAAGGCAAACCAAGAGTCTGAGGCCAAGCACTCAGCTATGTGGAATGGAGAGAGATGAGTTTATATGTGAAATGCTGGTGTGTGTGTGTGTTGGATTTGTTGCAAAAGTGAAACTCTGAGTACCCCTCTTGTTTTCTTTGCTCTGCCTCTGAGTCTTCTTAAGAGTGATACACTCCTCATGAAGCTTACCTTCCTTCTGTCCTTCTCCTTGACTTTAAATTACAGTTTCTCTTCTACAATCCGCAGGCCTTCTTCTAGTCTCCTGCATGAATGAAAGGTGAAACCTGAGCTCAACACTCCTGCTTACCTACCGGGCCAGTTCAGACAGGCACCCAAGAGTGAACATTCCTGAGGAGAATACAGATTTGCCACCTAATTTTGCAATACAGTATCATTTTTCTTTTAACAATCATATTTGGAGAACTTGGTGGGTTGCTTCACTCCCCAACCTAGAAGACAGAACTTTTAGATATCTGATAACTTGGGTCTCGGGGGCAGAAGGACTGTTTGCTGTGCATTTATGTGTACTCTGCCATACTCATTCCTTTTTTCCTTCCACCACAGATTGATGACTAATGATGTGCTGCTAATTTCCCAGATGAATGTTGTCCTTGTGTAGTGTTTGTCAAACCTTTCCCCAAATCCTCCTTCCCATCCATTCCTCAAACCCCTAACCCTCTTCCCCCGGGTTGTGTGATTTATTGAGGTGTGGCTTAATTTACATGATCAATGGATCACACAATTGGTGAGGCGGATGTGGTGAAAGCAACACCAACTTACTGCAGGATCTTCTAAGCAATAGCCCACACTGGCCCCATTTACCCACCCACACATGAAATGTGATCCATAATTTAGGTATAGAATGAAGACCATCAGTCAACATCATCATTCAGGCCTTGTGTGGCATAACTGCAGACGCCTAACCTAAGCTTGCCCAATCCAGACTTTGAGTCCATTTTTTATAACATGAGGATTTCGTAAATACTACTAGCTCCCCATTAGCCAAAAATTACTAGTATTGCTATTTTTTGTATTTTAATACTATCAGGAATTCTTGTTGTGTCATCATGTAGTACTCTGGTGTCAATTCTTTGTAAAGCTTTGATAAAATATAACCCACTAACTCAGTCTTTTTATTTCCATTTAGTTGCCTATAATTAATAATCAATCATTCAGATTAATCCTACAGTTGGAGCTCACCTGGTGGAACTGGAAGTGGGACCTCACTTGTGAAGATGTGATGCCTTCCCTGTTATTGCTTCATCTATAGTCAGGTAAGGCAACTAATATGGAGTGAAGTGAACTAGTTAACTTAGTAAGTAACTAACTGCTAGTATTGTTTATCTAGATTGTTGTAGACAATATAGGTCATGGCAGCATCCTCCCTAATTGTCAAGATAGTTAGAGAAGTATAACTCTATAACTAAGCGCTACACTCACTCTTACATGCCCATAAACAAGCTGCATAAAAGCTGAAAGCAGCAGTGCAAAGTAAAAGTAAAACAAACTACTTCAGGCATAAATTTAGATGAAATAAAATAGTTTCCCCTTTACTTTTTACAAGAAAACCCACCCTCTCCATCCACACAACAAGCCCACACCTCTCCCCAAACAAACAGACGTAAGCCCCAATGTCCTAACATTAAAAATGTACAAAGAAAGTCAAACCCAGTCCCAACTCCCTTCCCACCCTCTCCACCCAGCCCCAACAACAACAAGTCCCTCCCACCAAAACAAAAATTAAAAAAAAGGCTAAAAGGTACATTTTGGATGTTGTTCCAGAGCTGGTCCAGGCTCAGCTCCATTGTGGTGCGCCGGCTCTCAATGGAGTCCAGCCACTGCAGTATGCAGCGCAGCAATGGACTGGTGTTGTCACTGTGGGAGGGGGTGGCAGCAGTTGATGGAAGCTGGCAGCGGCGCCGGTGATAGGATTGCTGGGAGGCTGAGGGGGACCAACTGCAGTGGGGCCCGGCTGAGAGGCGTTTTTTTCCTCCTCCTCCTCTTCCCGGACCACCAACCGCCAGTACTCTTGCTAGATACACTCCAGCCTCTGTAGTTGACCTAACAGCTAAAGCAGTTGACCTCAAAGCTGGGGAACCGGGTTTGAGTCTCGGCAGGGATGCTCAAAATACTATGATTCTGGGAAAATCACTTAATCTCCCCATGCCTACCAAAATTAAATGTGCACATCTGTAACGTATCTGGTGCTCATGTAAAGCACTCTGATACCAATGGCCCTGCTCTTCTCCAAATGCTTTTCTCTTTCTAAATTGACTCCAAAGAGTCAGATGAATAATAAATAAGATACTACGTCGCACACCTCATGTATGAAATGCGGATATTAGTATTATCCCGTCTTTCTGATGGACTGCACTACAGGGAAAGGAATGGGCTATACAGATTGTAACTATTTGGCACAATTGTCACTGTGTATCCCATACACCAAACTTGACATCAAATAATGCATTTACTCCCACTTTACACTGTGGCCAAGGCCACTACCACATATTTCCAACAAAATTATTTACTGGGCAGTAAGCAAGGAAAGGTAACTTGATTATTTACTCCACTGCAGGGGGTAGGTTAGATGTATTAGACAGGTAGGGTATAGCTTTTTTATATAGAAAAGAGGGTCCACTACACTGATCATCGATTCGTCATCCTTGGCTTATTCAGTCACTGTACAAGTCAAAAGGGAAAAATCTGAACAGGTGTAAAATAAATCTGTTATGGGAAACCATGAAATATATTCTGGAATTACTTCACATGGTTATAAAATGAAATGTGGCACATGCCAAGAATGGGTTTTCCAATTTGGTAGGCTGGGAAGGAAGAACTTAGGAAAAAATAAAGGAGTGAAGTACTAAGAGGTGTCTGAGTGGGCAAAGGGAAACAACACACCTTGTGTGTTCGGTTTGCAATGCATAGAATACATTGTAAATGCTGTATTAACTGAAGCAGATGCAAATTGCACAGCCAACACTTCATTCATCCTTTCATTCTAATTCACCCATAGCCACCATGATTAAGCTTTACTTTCTCACATCCTCCTTTTCACCAAAAGGTCCAATCCATTATCCATCCATTATCCATCCATTCAATTATCCACCCTTTCTTCAAACCATACTTTCACCCATCCATCCCTTTACCCACCCAGGTACCCTTTCACCCATCCACCCTTTCACTCATATACCATTACCTTTCTTTTAACCTGCTGTTCTTTCATGTTTCCCTGAAGCCATCAACGCTCATTATGTGAGCTTTTGGTGAGTTGCAGATAGAAGAGGTCATAATAACTCAACCACTGCTGCAGCTGGTAAAGCTGGGGAGGGGGTTCATGGTCACATGTTGACGACGCCCTGGTACTAGCCAGTGAGTAAAGTAATTACAAGAAATTATGTGACTTACCAGTGCCTATCCCTGCTGCTGTTTCGCACCTCCAACTGACTTGTCTCCTCCTGCAGCGGCACTGGAGCAGGCATCACTGGTGTTCTGTGTGGCTAGAATAAAACATTATACATATTTTAGATGCCAGATGCGTCACCCAAATACAACTGCAATGCATCACTACAGTTCAGTTAGCACTGCAGTATCTTCTAACAAAAATATCACTCTGGGCATTCGATTGGTTCACAAAGTTAGACAAGCCAGGGGTGGAATAATGGTCAATGAAAGAGATATAGTGTTGGGTGGCAAATTCAATGGGAGTGGGACCTCATACTTTTTTTCCAGCTGTGCTGCACTGTCATGGTCACCTGCTAGTATACTGTATATAAGAATGAGACAGCAGCACACTACATGTACGGGGTAGTCCATGATGACCATGGCCACTCTTTTGTGAACTCAACTGTTAGAGCATGAGTAGGTGAATATTATGTATAATACTAGCTTCCTTGGGCCTGCAATCTTCACGCTAAAGAGAAGAGTACCAAAATGTGTTATTCTTAGTCTTACAGTAACACAAGATATATAGGAGAACGGGAAATATTACCAACAAAGCAAAAGATAAGTGAACTAGAGACTAGAGTAGGGACCGGAAAAAATCAGCTCCCAAAAGAGAAAACTATGTAATATAAGGAAAAAAAAAGATAAGGCAGGGATAACAGAAATGAAACAAAAATTGAATTAATTTTGCTTTGCACGAGTGGGTTCGTATCCCGTCCTCATTGCCACATGGAAGGAAGATGGCAGGTAAGGGTGTCAGAGCAACTTTATTTCTCACCAGCAACACCAGCCTCCAGGCAGCAACTTCCATTATGGAACCCAGTATGAACATTCCAATACCCCAAGATTCTACCTTAAGCCCAAAACAATCATAAAACCCAACATAAAGAAAATAATAATAATAAATAATAGGACTTACTGGGGTCAGCAGAGCCCTTGGCAGTGGCGCTGGTGGTCGGCACCTCCGGTCCAGCTTCTCCCAGACCCTCAACAGTGTATCTCTTCTTACCCTCGGATGCTGATGTAAGAAATGAAGAAAATACAAAAATTAGATTAGTGATTCAGTTAATCTCCACAAAGTTTTTATGACAAGCAAACGCAGTCACATTGTACTTTTCTAAAACAAATCGCCTATAGTGCTAGTTTCGAGTCTATCGACTATTGTTGAGTTGGCCATACTAATCCTGAAATCCTTATTCTAAATTTCCTTAACACAAACTACATTTAGAACTAATGCATTGAAGTGAATGATCAATGATTCTATTCTCATTTCTCAACCCCCTTCATGGACCAACTCAGTCTCCCTTTTTTGCAATGCATAGATGCATACTTCACATTGCTGTGAAATAACATGGAACTGTATGAGCTACATAAACAAAGTGACGGAGAGAATGCACTACTCACTGATAATATTGATTCACTATAGTGACAGAAGAACAGTCTGCAATGGCTTCTTAATTACTCAGCCAAAGTGAGCATCAATGATGAGTATGATTAGGTAGTGCTGAGCACCTGCTTAACAAAAACTATAAACTAGGTCACACAATAATATTCCAATGTAAACTAAACGTAACTTACCTCTGAGTGTGACCAGCATGCTATTGGGATTTTTTTTAGCATTGTAGAACACAAACACAACAAATAATGAATACTCACTGAGCCCCAGAATCATGACGCCTAGCAGGTCAAGCAGGTCCTGTTCCCAGTCCAGGATATCTGCCCAGCGGTGCGTCAGCTGCTGGACTGTGTGTTGAACCTGGCTGGTGCACCGCAAGCACCGATGCACCCTCCCCCAGCTCCGCTGATACTCACGCAGTGGGTATCCGCTACCAGGCCTGACACCTGCTGACAGCATGGAGGGGAAGTGGTGCTGCGTGAAAAAAAACAGTGCCGCCATCTCCTCCTCACCAAAGATCACCCAAGGGTGCACACCTGGGCAGTGGCACTGCCCGTAAGATAGCCACCCTGCCTCTGGGTTAAAAAAATAAAGGAAAAGGAAGGAAAAGGAAAGAAGAGAGAAATAAGGAAGTAAGGAGAAATAAACAAAAAGTCACAAAAACATTAAAAAAATAACTCAAAACGTAAAATACACAAAGATTCACACTAATATAAAAAATGAAAATGAGGGGTAGATTCGTTTTAAAGGGGGAGGATTGCACAGATGAAAGAGAGACTACATTTTAGGCCCAGCACCAGAACAGAGAGCAGAAAAACAAGATGGCCGTGCAGATGCAGACCAAATGGTGCGATTCACGCATGATTTGGAACGCGAGAACCCTAAATGACCCAACATAAACACTCCCTAGCAGGGAGGGCGCAAAAGACATATTAAAGTTACCACCAGACCGCACCCCCTATACACTGATATTAACCGGAGTACCCCATCTCCCTTCCGGCCGCCAAGAAAACTGCCAAAGTCTTATCAACAAATCAGCCCACTGGTGCCATAGTAAAACATCACCCCAGGCAAATTTGTTCGATAACATCATTATGGCCAGGTGGGTGAGCTGGTTGGGTTGCACAGCAAAATCTGTGGAGGGGGATTGCGTGGTCCATATTTTAGGGACCCTAGGTGTGTGCGCTTTCTCCTGATGCGCCTTAAGGACGCACTTGGTGAGAATGACCCCATAAGGGCTTATCCACTGGGTTTCTTTTATCCACTTCACAGGGGAAACAGCTTGCGTCAAGGGTTGCCCCCCACAGGCTTAAAAATTCACGATCGCACACAGCCACTGTCATTTACTCACTCGAACAGCTTTGAAACTCTTTCAGGTCTTACTGACATCGACTGACTGCAAGATCACTCTAGCCAGGCAGTTGAGGTGGGAGGCTTGGCAGAGCCGTGCAATACCCAAGGGAAAGTCTCACATGAAGAAGAACCCATAGCTGAAGGGCCCGCAACACACCTTATTTACCCACTAACATAACCCGGGCCTCAGTAAATCAGGGAAACACCACCCCTCCCTTTCAAATTATTTCTTGGAATATTGCAGGAATCTGTTCTAAATTTATGAACGAGGGCTGGCTAGGTTATATCAGAGGTTTCGATATCATTTGTCTATAGGAAACCTGGTCCAGAGATGATATTGCCATAGATGGTTATCGTTCTTTCTGTTTTCCTGCAATACCATTATCTGCAGGAAGGGCTAAGGGAGGGATTGTGGTGTTTATATTGGTTAAATATGGATTTATAAAAGCCAACTGTATAAGCTCATCACCCTGGTATCAATTAATTATGATCTCCAATCTAACTAAGGTCAAATTACGAATGGTGAATTGGTATTACAATAGCTTTGATCAAAACAACTGTCATATTATAGAATCCCTCCAAATGGAAGTTACTCAAGTCACCAGGAAGTGGCAGCCATTATGCATCCTCTGGGTTGGGACTTCAATTGTACAATCTGTAAGTACAGCTCCCAACGTGTGTGTGGGCTGGAAGATACTGAGGGTCAGCCCCAGCCCCATTTCACTCACTCGCCCCAGGGCAAAGCCTTAAACTCTATTATCGTAGGGAGTGATTTAGGCTTTATAAACAATTTGGTTTGTGACTCTCCACCGCAGTGTCCTACCTATGTTGGCGGTGGCAGGGCTAGCTTTATTGATTTTATGCTAATATCTAGGAACTTCACTACGCTCGTTCATGATTTCATGGTGGAACCTAATTGTGCCAGTGATCACAATCCCCTCATCATCTCTTTCAATTTAATGATCCAGGCGGCGGAGGGCGACGAACACCCGATCCACTATCCCCGAATAAAGGAGTCATACTAAATTGGGGTAAGATTTATCCCTCCAAATTTGAGGAAGACACCATTAAAGAAAACAACCCCTCAATAATGGGGTGCTTGCAATTAGACTCTTCCCCAGCTGACCTAGTTTGGGTCTCTTTGTTCTGATGTAGCCAAGAGGCTGACTAGGAGCACCATCATAGGGAACCCCAAGAGGTCAGGTGGTTCAACTCTGAATGTTCCAGGGCCCATAAGGAACTAAAAAGGGCCCTTCATGCTACAACCTGTGACAAAGATCTAATTAAAGCCGCAAGGTATAATTATAAAATCACGATTGAAAATAGAAAAGCAGAATTGAGGAGAGCAGGAGCCCTAAAAGATACCAAAAAGATTTGGGAAATTATTAATCTCCCTCTATTCACCAAAGAAGTGAGACGGATGGAATCACTGATCCTAAGGGAGGCTTGGGAAACCCACTTTACTGGTATTTTTAACCCACAGCTTAAGAGGATAGAGGAGAACCCAAGGGATTTGCCGGTAGATTTAATCACTGCCACCCAACTCAGTTTAGCTATCACAGTATCGGAGGTTGAGGAGGCTCTAGTGCAGGGGACCCGCCTGAAAGCCCCGGGCCCAGATGGGGTGCCCCTTGATTTATTTAAAAGTAATGTTAATCTGTGGGCACCAATGTTGATGAATGTTTTTACGGCAGTTATTATTGTCCCCATACCCGCGACTTGGAAGGAGGCAATAGTGGTCCCTGTTTTTAAAATGGGTAAAGTGACCCGGCATGTTATAGGACAATCTCACTTATTGACGCCACAGCTAAGGTGCTGGGCAGGGTCCGCCTTGCCCGATTAGAGGACTGGGCGACCACCACAGGGGTCATAGCTAAAACGCAATATGGCTTCAGGAGGGGGCTGGGCACAACTGAGCAATGTCTCAATCTGTCCTTAATTATCAACAAGTACGTGAAGGCCAGGAAAGGCTCTATCCACCTGGCCTTCATGGACTTGTCCAGCGCCTTCGATACCGTTAATCGGGACAAATTGTGGACTATGATGGAAAGCATGGGCGTAGAAGAAGCACTGGTAGGTTACACTCTAATACCACAGTCACCATAAGATACAGCACCCAAGGTGAAAAAAAACAACCAGATTGTTTCAACAGAGGGCGTCTGGCAAGGGTGTATTTTAGCCCCCTTCCTGTTCTTAATCTATGCAAATGGTCTGGAGGCCTTTCTATTAAGCAGGGAGCTTGACTTTCCTAAAATTGGTAGCAAACCCGTTCCTTTACTATCATACGCAGATGATACAGTGTTAATGGCAATGACAGCTAATTGCCTTCAGAAATCCCTCAATGCTTTTACCGATTTTATGTCGTCGCTTGTTTTAAAAGTCAATTTTATCAAATCGTATATTATGGTATGTGGCCCTAAGTCCACCATAACAAAAAACTTTGTTGTACTGGGCAAGAGAATAGAAAAGGTGGACAACTTTACATATCTGGGTAATTTATTTATCAACCAATTGAATTGGGAACCACTTTTAAAAGCAAGAGCCCATCACACAAGCAGGGCCGCGGATGGGCTATTTCGCTTTGCATGTAAATTAGGACACAAGCCTGTGAGGGAATTAATTACTCTATATAAAGCTAAATGTGTCTCCATTGCAACGTATGGGGCAGGGGTGTGGGGACATCACAAAAGCCATCAGTTACAAGTATTGGAAAATAAATTCACTAAAGGTTATTGAAGACCCTGAACAGTGCTCCTACCCTTTTTTGTCACAAGGAATTGGGACTAGAGTTTATAGAGGACCGCATATGTAGTGCCCCTCTGTTTCTATGGGCAAAAATTTGGCTGTCAGAAGACTTAATGTTTTCAAGAGAAGTAATCATCGACTGCCAAAACTTGGCCAATGCTTTAAAGATACCATGGCTCCGCTTCTTGAGAGATAAATATCACGAGATAGGATTGGGGCATTTCTACGATAACCCTGAAAGTATCCCACTGAATGCCAAAACTATGATTAAAGAGGCGTACCACACCAGGGCCAATATGCGCTATCCACCACAAGATGAGATGGGCTTACTACAGATGTCCTTCATCCCATTGCAATATTATTTAACTTTTACTATTAATCTGCAGACTAAATTTTATTTAACTAGATTTTGTTTATGCACTGTGCACTTTTTGCTGGCATTTCCAAGCCAAAGAGGGTGGGCTGATAAACTTATACCTTGTCCGTGTGACAACTCTGCAAGCCAAAGCACTTTGCACTTTGTATTATTCTGCACCTTATATAAAACGGCGAGGAGTACATTTTTAGCCCCATCATTAAGGAAAATTCGCCCTTGTACATAAATTAATATTTGTATCACGGTAGCCAATTACATAAAAGTTTCTATGGCTAGTAGAAAGCGCTATGAGTAAAAGTTGCTGTTTCAAACTGATTACTCTATGTAAAGAATTTTATACTGTTGGAATTTTATGAACTGAGTAATATTACGCTGTGTCAAACCGATCACTGTATGTAAAGAATTTCTATACTGTCGGAATTTTATGAACTGTTCCCTTTTAATTCATTTATTGTGATTGTTTTATAAACTGTGATAATTTTATTGTTAAACTTTTATGGTTCTCTGAACTGAAATAAAGTTATTCTTGACTTGACCTGACTAATGGTTTTTTAAAAATGTATTGTGCTGGGTGGCCTGTTGTTTCAGTAGCGGCCTAGTGATTTCTTTGCATTTCACTTTTCTTCTTTTGTAAAGGAAAAATGTTTCACAGTTTACTATATTTTCTCTATGTTTTTTAATACATTTGCAATATTGATTTAATTCACTATGAGGCCTAGTCTGCCAATTGGCCTTCCAGACAGTAGGCCCAGTGCTGGTCATGGGTGCATGAAACAACTGTTTCTGTGGTGTCTGTTGAATTTGAAACAGCATTTAGGCCATGGATGGATCTGGATTGAAATACAAAATTAATTTTGTGTGTGGTATTTCACGTGTTTTCCCCTGTGAACAGTGTATAGGACTAAGTGGGGTAATGCCTTTAAAGGAAGTGTGTTGTTGTAAACATTTTTTTTTAGCCCTGTTAATTTTCATTTTTGGAAATGCTGAATTAATGCTGTGTCTACCGTCTTACCATGCCTCCTTTGTCTGGCCTCCTTTGTGTCTGTGTGTGTGTGTGTGTCTGTTTGCCATAGGCCACCATTTGCCTTTGTTGCACATTCTGTGTGGCAACTGACCATGGGCCATTTTGTATAATCAGTGGACTATCCATAGGCCTGCATGTGCTCTTTGATTTACAGGCGCCTGCCTCTTGTTGTGACCATGTGGCTGTCGGCCATTTTGTGCAGGCAGTCAGTGTGCTTTTTGCCAAAGGCCTGCATGCATTCTTTGTTTTCTAGGCCTCCTGCTTCTTGTTGGAACCATTTGGCTTGTGGCCATTTTGTGTATCCAGCCAGTGTGCTTTTGCCATAGGCCTGCATGTCTTCTTTGTTGTGGCCATGCCTTCTTGCTGGTTGTTGTGACCATGTGGCTGGTGGCCATTTTTTGTAGGCAGCCAGTGTGCTTTTTGCCATAGGCCTCCATGTGTTCTTTGTTTTCTAGGCCTCCTGCGTCTTGTTGTGACCATGTGGCTTGCAGACATTTTGTGTAGGCAGTCAGTGTGTTTTTTGCCATAGGCCTGCATGCGTTCTTTGTTTTGTAGGCCTCCTGCTTCTTGTTGTGACCATGTGGCTGGCTGTGTGTGTTTGCCATAGCCTTGCATTTGTTCTTGGCTTGTGGCCATGCCTCCTTGCTGGTTGTTGTTGTTGTTATTATGCATGTCATTTTTCTTAATTTGTACAGGAAAAATGTTGCACAGTTTAGTACATTTTCTCCATATTTTCTAATACATGTGCAATATTCTTTTAGTTTAAAATAAATCACTATTTGGCCTAATCTGCCAATGGACCTTCCAGTAGGCCCAGTACTAGTCATTGTTGCATGAAACAACTGTTTCTGTGTTGTATGTTGAATGAAACAGCTTTTTAGGCCACAGATGAATTTGGATTGAAATACAAAATGTGTTTTTTACTGTGGTATTTCACTTTTTTTCCATGCACACACTATATAGGTGGGGTAATACCTTTGGAGGATGTGTGTTGTTGTCAACAGTTTTAGCCCTGTTAATTTTAGTTTTTGGCATTACTGCATTAATGCTGTTTTCTCTGTTTTACCATGCCTCCTTTGTCTGGGCAGTGTGTGTGTGCCATAGGCCACCATTTGCCTTTGTTCCACATGCCATGTGGCCAGGGGCCATTTTTTATACAGTCAGTGTCCATGGGCCTGCATGTGTTCTTTGTTTTCCAGGCCTCGCTCTCCTGCCTCTTGTAGTGGTGACCATATGACTGGGGGCCATTTTGTGTTACCACTAGCCAGCCAGTGTGCTTTCCCCATAGGTCTGCAAGTGTTCTCTTGTGACCATGTGGTCAGTGGCCATTTTGTGTAGGCATCCAGTATGCTTTCCCCATAGGCCTGCATGTCTTCTCTTTGTTCCCAATGCTTTCCTGCTCAATGTTGTTGTTGTTGATGACAATGTGGAACTGGCTGGCAGCCATTTTGTGCGTCCAGCCAGTGTGGCCCTTTGCCATAGGCTGCATGGATGGTTGAGCAATGAGATAATAGTTTAATAACGTATTATTATATCTTTGAGGATAACTTCACTTATGTTGAATGTTTTTAATTGTAACTTTTTAATTTTTTTTATTAATTGGTAAATTATATTTTTTATTTTAAAAAGTTTTTTTTTCTTTTTGTTTTGTTCATACCATTTTCCACTACACCTGGAATCAATCAACCCCATGTCTGCTATAGGTTCACAACATCATTCATTGTCTAGGGATTATTCCTTCCATTGTCATTTGTCAGCTGGACCTCTCTGAGTGCCACATCACACGTGAGAGATGTCATGTGACGCACATAAAACAAACAGTTTTATCTGTATGTTGTCGTTGTTTTCACTCTCTCTTATCCTTCCTGAGTTTATAGTCAGTCACCATGAAAGTTTATGTTGGTGTGCTTTTCCATTTAACAAATAGAATAGATACACTGTATTATTAATTATTTATAATAAAAGTAACCAGTGACCACACTAAATGATATTGTGTTTGTTTTTACTACTAATTAAACTGCAACAATGCCACGTTTCACTGATGTCCTTCTTGCTTCTTTGCTTTTAGGTGCACAACAGACATCACCCACAGTACTGCCAGAAAGAAGGCCTGTGCACGGCTTGACTCGTGAGTGATCCACACATACCAGACATCTCTTCAACTTGTGAAGCTAAGTGCCACTGCTAACTGACAGCTTCAAGATGGCCCCAAAGAAAGGTGCTACCAAGAAAGTGGCCAGTGAGAAGACGAAGGAGCTTACCACCACCACCACTGGTATGTCGCCCCAGAACTTTTTGGGGAAAAAAACTGTGCCTGCCGCACCGGCCTTTTGAGAGCAAGCTGGGAGCAGCACCCGCACATCAGTGGACCCACCCCAATCTAGGCCCAAGCCCATCTCTGTCACAGAGCCAGCCAGTCTAATCACGGCAACGCCGATGAGCAGTGATGTTGAAATTGACTTATCGCAAACTAGTACCCAATCGTTGTAGGAAATTCAGAAAAGTGGACAACAACAACCACAACCACCAATAGTAGTACCTCCTGAAGTAGGAGCAGTTCAAAAGATTGAGCTTCATACTGAGGAAGTAGAGCAATCTGCTATTTCAGAAGATGCATTGTCTTCCAGATCTCCGGCTAGAAAAAGGAGGGTTAGTGGTGCATCATCTTCTTCTTTAAGCTCCACTTCTGATGCTCTAGACATCACTTGGATCCCGTCTCAGTCTGAAATGAGACATGGTATGAGATGAGACTAGGGAAAAGGAAGGATCCAGAACGTCTTAGAGTTATGGAGGCAGATGTAGAAGAGGAGGATGACGACGAGCCAGTCATAATGGATGTTAGCCCAGCCCCAGTCGAGACCGACGTTACCCCATCCCAACTGCCCTGGGGGGGTGTGGCAGTGGTACCACAGGTGTAACCACTGCCAGCTGCCATATTTGGAAAGTCCCTGCAGGGACCTACAACCACAACCACCTCAGTAGAAGCAGGTACTGCAGAGAGTCAAACGTCAAAATGTCCACCTACCGCCAGTTCATCTGACACTGGCAGTGGCACCAGCATCAGAAAGTTGGTCTCCCCAGTTTGGGACTTCTTTTTGGTTAGCCAGAAGGAGGTGAACATTGCCATATGCTCCCTTTGCAGAGCAAGTGTTAGTCAGGATAAGCTTGGTACAAACTATGGTACCTGGGGCTAGACAATCCATTTGAGGAAGCACCATACGATCCGTTGGGGGGAACACCTTAGCGGACAAAAAACTGCAAGTGTTGTTGGTGAAGGGGGTGAAAGCCCGCTGAGCATGGACTCCGAATCTGATCCGATCATGTTGGAAGGTGAAGAAGAGGAAGACATCTTCGTTACGCCAAACAACCCTCTCCCCAGCAGTGCAGTAGTATCGCCCACATCAGCAACATCGCAATGGCACAAGTCTCAGGTCGAGACACCAAGGCAACAGAGGACAGTGACTGGCCCGCTGAAAAGCACATTGAGACTACCACCGCCTGCTCTCATGAAGTCATCTGCATCAGTGGCATCAGGAAAGAAAAAAATTCAGGCTCCTATTCCTGCCATGTTTAGGTCGGAGAGGCAGTATGAAAGCAACCACCCAACGGCATGTTTGTACAACGCAAAGCTGGCTAAAATGTTAGCTCTGGACCTCCTCCCTTTTTCTTTTGTGGAAGGGATGGGTTTCCTTGAATTTGTGGCTGCCCGAAATGGAAGGTTCCCAACCGGTCCTATTTTGCCAGAGTTGCTGTTTCAGCGCTACATCACGATGTGCTGGAATTGCTTGGACAAGCTTTGCAGCAGAGTGCTGTTCACAGTATCCACCTGACAAAAGACATGTGGACCAGTTGCCAAGCCACTGATTGCATGTGCATCACTGCACACTGGATCTCTTTTGTGGGAAAAAATACCTGCAGGTGTTGACACTGGTGAGATTTTTAATGCTCCTCGGAAGCATGCAACAGTAACCATGTTCGCAATGGAGAAATCCCATACAGCTGCAAACATTTTGAAAGACTTTAACCACAAGGTCTTTGAATGGCTGAGACCAAAAGGGCTTAAGATTGGATTTGTTGCCAAGGACAATGGCAGTAATAAAGTTAGGGCCATGGCGGATGGTGGTTATTTCAGGGTCCTGTGTTTGGTGTAGTGCATCAACATCATTGTACAGGACTTTCTCAGAAAAGAAGACCAATTAAGCAACTTACTGTCCACCTGCAGAAGAATCTGCACTCATTTCAGCCATTCATTTAAAGCCCGGAAACAGCTGAAGGTCCTTCAGCGTGATAATAGAATGCCAGTTAAAGCACAAATACAGAGGTGCCAACACATTGGACCTTGACTTACTACATGCTTGAACACCTATTTGAGCAGTACAGACCTATCAATGAATATGTCATGCAAAGAGGGGATGCAACTGTGAAAGACATGATCATTGAGATGGACCAATGGGGCCTCGTCAAATGCCGGACAGAGATGCTGCTTCCTTTTGAGGTGTTCACATGGGAAATCAGCAAAGAGGACAGTACCATGGGCCAAGCTATCCTGGTGTTGCACATGCTACATGAACAGCTAAAGGAGGTGTTTGCAATGTACACAGGTGTGGAGGAAAAAAAAGATGTGTATGACTTGGTGGAGAGCTTAATCCTTCACTTGCCTGCTAATATAAAGGTGCCAATAGACATTGTGTCCTCCAAACATTACATCTCTGCCACAATTCTTGATCCACTGTACAAACCATTACTGTCCACTTTCATTGCTTTTTCAGATGGGGATGTTAGCAAATGCAAAACATGGCTAGCAGAGCAAAACAGTGAGCTAGAAAAAGAACAGCAGGGAATTAGAGGTCTACTCCTCCAGGGCACAAGTTCAGCGGGGCAGCCTTCAAGATCAGAGCCTGAGGGGGGTGCTTTTGGCTCTCAGCAGCCAAAAACAAGAAGAACCCCATCAACAAGACCAGAAACATCAAACCCAAAATCTGCAACTGAGTGGTTTCTACTGGCAGGGCTTAAGTCCAGTGCAGAGACGAAGACAACAGAGGTCAAGCAAGGTGAAGCACCAGCAATGAACATTGAGCGAACGGTCCAGGACTATCTGGATGACGCAACAGAGGTCTATGTTGATCAAAACCCATTGGTGTATTGGCATGGGAAGATGCGCCAATGGCCAGTGCTCCACAGTCTGGCAATAAACTATCTGGCTTGCCTGGTTGCCAGTGTCTCCGCTGAGTGTACTTTCAGTGCTGCTGGTGCCATTGTCACAGTGAGAAGGATGAATCCCTCACCCTAAAACATGGAGCAAGTAACCATGATCAAAATGAATCAGCACTTTATACCACCGGATTACTCCATACCTGAAATACAACAGGAGGAAGACAAGGGAGACTCAGGTCATGGAAGTAGTGTGTTAGATGACCTACTTCTTGGCAGACCACCAGAGGGTGAGGATGAGCTCTACTTCCCTGACCACTAGGCATGAGCCAACAACAACCATAGAACTTTCTCTCTCAGTCTCTAGTCTATCGCTAATCTGCTTTCTTTCTTTGATGCCAAAAACAAAAGATATAGCTAGTATCGAACATTATTATTTACTTTATTATTTGTTTGTGTTTGGTTGACTAATTCATCCCCACCGTCTTACTCTTAGACACATTTTATTGCTGGATTGGAGTTACAACTGTGTGCAGTGAAGAAGTCCTGACTCTCCCCTAACCCCCATTTACCTCAAGGGCATTGGATGGAGAATACTAACAAATGTGTGCCTGCCTCCAACCCTGGACCATGACTATCTATCCTTTCCTACCCTACAGGGACTGCCCCGCATTTGACATTATAATTCGATTTACACTGGCCATTCTCTGCTTTGTGGACAAATGGATCCTCATTCTGCAATCAACCATGGATCGATCACTGTGAGCACTCCAGAAGAACAGATAAATGGCATGCATTGCACGCTGAGTGATTGTTGTTTGTTGTGAACTTGTGATTTGTGTTGAGAGATGATTTATGTGGTGGCAGGTAGTGTGACACTGGGTGTTTGTTTATCTGTAACTATCATGCTTAAAAATAAATGTGTTTCTGATGACTCACAATGTTGGTGGCCTACCGAATGCTGATCAATTTTCCCCTGAAGGTTATTTTTTATCCATCTCCTTTGAGAGATAGCGAGATTCCTTCACTGGGTCCACTCCACAGTCCACACTGCTTTGTTTTATTGTTTTCTGCTTTATACTCCTCAAAGAGTCAGACCCGACCAGTCCTTTAGATAACACAAACACAAATCTAGTCTAAACAAAAAAATGACTCAATCTTTCCCGTCTTGTTGTGCAACAACACAATTGTACCACAGGCTGATCTATTGCATTTGAGTCGGGACTCAGGACACAGTTGGTACGGAGTTGGACACTGTTAGACCTGGCATCCTTGGCGTGGGTCTCCCTTCCATTTTTTTGATGATGCCTCCAATGTTATTGATCTGTTTTTGCTGGTTTAGATGCTTTGGGCACTGTGCACTGCTATTCAGTGCCACAGGGCAAGTGCTCCCTATGATAAATTGTGTTATGTATTAGTGACTCCATGATTGGATGATTGGTTTACTTGTCAGTCCCTAGTACAGTGCACTGAGTGTGCCCAGGGCTTGTAAATCCAATGCTGCTGGTGGGCTTGCAGCACTGGTTGTGCCACCCTCAGAAGCAGCTTGTAAAGTGTGTTTCAGGCCTGCCATTGCAGAGCCTGTGTGCAGCCTAGGGCTGCCATGTCGACTTGGTGAGTACACCCACTTACCAGTCCCTAAACCTTCCCTTTACTGCATGTTGGTCACCCCTAAAGTAGGCTCTAGGGCAGGGTGCATTGTAAGTATAAGGTAGGACATGCCCTGGTGTGTGTGGCATGTCCTAATAGTGAATTACCGCCATTTTCGTTTTTCACTATTGCAAGGCTACCTGTTCCCCATAGGCCAGAAAGGCAGTTTTGATTATTACACCTTATAATCCTAACTGACCCAGGGAACATGGTAGAAAAATGAATTTAGTATGCCTGAACTTTTAGTGAAGTTGGTTTTAACATTCTGTGTTTGAAAATACCACTTTTAGAAAGTAGGTATTTTCTTGCCTAACCTTCCAAGCCTGCCTCTGCTAGGTTGTGTATTCCTTGTCTGGGTTTGTGAGTGACAGGGGCTGGGGGACTCCAGGAGACAGGGTGAGTCAGCACAGGGCTGAAAAGAGTGATCTGCATCCAGAGTGGAGGGAGGAGTTGCACCTGGGTCTGAATAGGGCTGTGCCTGCCTTCCACAAAGCTGGCTCCACCTCCTGCCGGGCGGCTGAGCACTCTGCCCCACATTCTGAAAGGAAAGAAGGAGTCCTGTAAACAAAGTGCTCCAGGACTGACCAGAACTGGTTTTGGACTAGGCAAAGGCCCCTCTGCCTTCAGAGAACAAAGAGAAAAGGTGTATAAAAAGGGGACCCAGACCCCTAGGAAATTAGATCACTTTTGGGAAACAAGAAGAAACCTTTGCTGAGGAGCGGAACCAAGAAAAAACTGAGGAGAAGACTATCCCTAAGCTAGAGGGATCTGCCTGCAGTGGTTGCCTGACTGCCAAAGAAAGGAGAAGGGAACTGTGTGTGTACTTTCATCAACTTGTGAAGGATCTCCTAGGGCTTGATTTCAGAGCTTGCCTCCTGCTGAAGTCTCAGGGACAACAGACTTCACCCACCAGCTCCCGTGTATTCCCTTGCTGGGAATTTGGACCTTCTGACACACTTGCGTGTCGCTGGGAGCTGGAAGCGCGACTCAAGACGAAGAAGCGTGTCACCGCAGTCGCTGTTTCTCGCATCGCCGGAGAAGAGTGTCGACGTCGCAGCAGACGCCGGCGCATCCCGAAAGAAGAGCGCCGCTGACACCCTCGCATCCTTCGAAGCGCCTCGCAGCACCGGAGAAAAGTGTCGCCGTCGCATCAGACGCCGTCGCATCCCCGGGGCAGAGCATCGACCTCGCATCAGACGCCGACGCATCGCAACACGAGGCGCCCGCATCCCAGGAAAATATCGTCGACCTCGCATCAGACGCCGTCGCATCGCCAGGGAAGCGTGTCGCAGGGCCTGTCGCGGCTCCAAAGATTCATCGAAATCGCCGCACGGCCGTCGGGCGTGCACGCATCACCCCTTCTTTGTCGCAACCTCAAGAAGACGCCACTTTGTTTCTTTGCACCAGATCTTCAACGCATCGCCGTCCTTGCGTGTAAGGGACTACTGCATCACCTTCCCTGCAACACTTTCGTTGCCTTGCGTTACGCATCTTAAGGTACATTGAACTCAAAGTGTCGCATTTCCATTTTAAGAGACTCAAGCTAATTCTACCATCTTTAAAGTACAGTATTGTGGATTATTTTTGTCGTTTATGGTCTTGTGGTAAATCTATATAAAAGATACTTATTTTTATAATACAACCTGTGTGGTGTCCATTTGTAGTGTTGTCACTGGATTACTGTATGTGTTAACAAATGCTTTACACACTGCCTCTGAACTAAGCCTGTCTGCTCATGCCAAGCTACCAAGGGGGTGAGCAGGGGTTATTTCAGGAGTGTACCCCCTTACTCTGACTAGAAGCAAGGGTCCCTATTTGGACAAAGGTACCTACCTCTGCCAACTAGAGACCCCCAGTTCTAACAGACACCATACTCAGAGTCAGACTCGGGAAGATCAGAGATGATAGAATTACTCAGGGCATGACTACTTCGAGAACAGCCACCAGAAGAAGATGGAAGTTTTCAAATTAACTGAAACCATCCGATTTGGTGATGACTTTGAAGTGGCCTAAAGGTAAACAACAGACCTACACAACTCCGTGTAGTGGTGGTGAGTGACAGCGATGTATTGATTTTTACTTGATTGGGAAAATGTTGTTGAAGGTAACTGGAAACAGACATTTAGCCATGCTGCCTCTGAGTCGTCTCAGTGCACTCCTTATGCAGTTTAACTTTTTTCTTCTTGATTCTTCAATATAATTTTTGTTTTTCAATCTACAGGCCCTCTTACCCTGCGCCATACTGGAAAAACAATATAACATGCTCACATTTACCTTACCTAACCACATTCGCCAGGCACCCAAGATTGACGGACAGTCTAAGAGGAATGCAGATGCAACTCCCATTTTGGCAATACAGTATCATTTTTTCTCTTTAATCATTAGAACTGTGTGTGTTGTTTATGTTTTCTTGACTCCTACAGATATTTTAATTGTATCTTTCAAAGCTCAACACCACAGAACATAATGTAACTTGGGTCTCTCTGGGGGCAGACTTACAATTTGATTTGGTTTGCCTGTACAACTCATCATCATTCCTCCATTTCCTTTCACTCCCATAACAGATTTATGATGGTCAGCTGCCAAAATGAATGTTGTCCTTGTATATTGTTTGCCTTTGCCAAACCTTTCCTTCAAATCCCCCTTCCCCTCCTTTCATCAAACCCCTAACCTTCTTCCCTCGGGCTGTGTGATTTATTGAGGTGTGACTAAATTAGATTTACACCATGAATTGATTACACACTTGGTTGGGCGGATGTAGTAAAAGCAACACCAACTCAGGGCGAAGATCTTCTTCAGCTCTAAGTATAGCCCACACTGGCAATATTATTTTAGATTAGCCACCTACGCACAGTATTCGATATTTACATTTTTTCCAGAGGAACATAATTGCCAGCATCATCCTTCAGGCACTGTATTGCACCAAAGGTTACGCTTGCCCACTTTGTAGCTGGAGTCAACTTCATTTTGTAACTAGCTCACCATTCTGATTATTTTAATTCAGCATTGCTTATAATATTTTTCTTATTGTCTCTCTTCTTCTTGTGTACTAGTAGTCTAGTCTCTGGTGACTGTCTAATATTTTTGTAAAGCTTGCATGTACGGCATTAACCCAGTTTTTATTTCAATTTAATTAGTTCCCAGTGATGAATATTTCTTATCCTACAGTTTGAGTTTGGCTAGGAGGGAGTGGTACCTCGCTTCTGGATCTGCTGCTTTCACTGTTCGACTAGTGCACAAGCATGCTGCTACTGTCTACCACCACCACCATGACACATTGGGAAACCATGCAGCTATCGCTTCAACTAATCAGGTAAGAGAAGAAATGTGTGGGATTCATTGTTGAACTTCAATTATCTGTATACAATGGAAATTCACACACCCACCCCCTCCGAGTCCTTAGGGGTTACTATAGTTGCAGACTGCAGAGACTAGGAGGAGAGAGTAGTAGGACAAGTGAGGGTATGGCATAACTATTTTTTTGTTGTTACACTATCAGCAGATTTTAAAGACTGGCTGCGGGCCTGAGGCAAAGGCAGCAGTGCGAATTAAAATAGTAACTCCTCACAAAAGATTGAAATTATATGTACAACCTTAAAAAATGTATTTCCCTAACAAATATAAATACGTAAACCCACAATAACTGGCCCACCCCACTCCCTAACCCCAGCCAATGTCCAAAGTAAGCTTAGTCCAAAGTAAAACTCCAAAAACTAAATTGTCCATACAGAAGAAATAAGAAAACCCCAAAAATGCCCCACCTCCCATATTCCCACCCTCTCCCCAACAAGTCCCACCCACCAAAACAAAGATTTAAAAGGGGGCAAAAGAGGCTTCGTGGCTGGCTAAGAGCTTCCTCTCCAAATTGTCCAAATGCTCCTCCATCCTGACTTCCATGCACAACAGCCTCTGGATAATGCAGCGCTGATAGGCTCTAAAATAGGGGGGAGAAGCAGTGGTGGCTTGTGGCCACGGCGACGGATTACTGGAGGCACTGGGGCCTGGCTGGGGTCCGGGACACTTGCAGCTGCAGCTGCTGCCACCTCCTCCTCCTCCTCGGCCACCAGCCGCTGGTATTCAGCCCTGATGGCCTCCAGCTTCCTTTGCCAGGTCCTGGCTGCTACCTCCTGCCTGTTGGGTTGTGATGGCTTGGTAGGAGTAGCTAAAACAAGAAAGAAAAATGACAAATTGTAACCAATACTCTTAGCAAAACCCTTAAAATTATATAGTGGCAGAGTAGCACTAGCAGTACATAACATTTGTTGGTATTTTCGGGCCATTTGATTTTGATGTGATTAGAGGTTCAGGCATTAAGCACTATGGAGTATGCAAGTATTCTTCTCTCTCTTGTTGAGCTAAATTAATATAGGCATGCCAGCTCAGCTTGCGCTCTAGACAGACATACTTGTGTCGCGTTACTTTGCTACTGTTTGCAGGTGGGGCAGCTGTACTAGACAATTATCTCTTTTCCTATCATGGCCATGCTCTGTTAAATGTCTCAATTTCACCCTGACTACAAGGCAGATGAATAGCTACTATGAATGATATATGTCACATGAGGTACTACTAACTAATTATAAAGAAGACAATTATGCATGCAGACAGACATCCTCCTGTCTGCCCATGGGAAAACCCTCACCCACCAGGGTTACCCCTTGGTGGCATGCTTCATCATAGGGTCCTTCCTGTTCCGCTATGGAATGGGGTGTGCTGCGACCAAACGGATTACGCAGGCGCACTGATTTACAGACTATGAGAGGTAGATGTTCCTGCAGGGAAGGAGTGAAGTAAAAGGAAGTGCGTTTAAAATTACCTGGCTAGTGGGTAAAGTTACTTAATTCTGACCCCTAGTCAGTAAGATTAAAAACAGGGGATGAATAGGGTCATTGGAATTAATGTTCTCAAACCCTAATGGTCGACATGTTTCAAGCCTACCCCTCTCGGCTATTTTTCAGGACCTAGTACAGGGTTTATCAAAAACTAGTTCTACTCCTATAGTTGTTTCTCTAATCACAACTCACAAAAACAAAGTGCATCAATCGCACATGCACGCTCAGGTGTACAATTAATTGATACCATCTGGTCCTTGCATTGTTAATTTCTGGAAGAAAAGAAAAAGAAGGTAAAAGAACAATGAATATTTATCTCCATGTCGGCTCTGCCGTACTTGGAAGGGCTAAACCATTAAGCCCTTCAATCATGTGTGCACCTCCTAGGTGAAAGAAAATAGCATTCCATTAGTGACTTTTCTGCTCATTCGTTTGTGGTTGCCCGTAGCACTTCTAGTGAGAAGTAGGTGGTCACTAAATTAAAAAAAAAATTAAAAACCACATGACATGTCCGTTGTACTCATTGTCAATACATCAAGTGAATACCTATTCGAGGACTTTAAAGTAATTTGTAGCTGTTAGCTCTAGGGGTGGGCGGAATGTGAGTAGTCGCGCTACGCAAAGCTCCGCGAAACGGTAAAAAATCTCTGCGAGCACGCAAAAGTTCCGCGAACACGCGGAATTGCTTGTTCCGCCCGTTCGCGATGCTTTTTTCCTGTTCGCGAATGCTGTTTGCATGCTCGGGGAGAAAAATCTTGCGAACACGCATTTTGAAAGCGCGAACAAGCAAAAAATTCCGCGGAACGCAAAATTACCCAAATTCCGAAATTCCGCGAGCGGAACGGAATTTACTGCCCAAGCCTAGTTAGCACCACATAAAAACACACACACACACACTTAAGTCATGTACATATTGTTACTGAAGCCTGCGCTTCATGGTTTCACCGGCAGGGAGTTCAGTCTCTAGTTAGTGGTATTGTGAGGAAATACGATCTTATGCGTAAGATTAGCGAGTCGCTACGTTAGGGGGTTGTTATAGACTCACCTCGTCTCAGCCGTACTCCTCAAAAATACCTATTGGTTTGCCTCTCCGGAACCGCATCTTACCCGGTCCCGCTGCGGAGCTGGAATAAAAGGACCCGTTTGCACGTACGCGTGCTTCCGTGGCCCGTTCTGTGAAAATAAACTGTTGTGCTGACCTATCAAAATGGCCGCCATGTGTGGGCCAAGGCAAAAGTAGGAAGTATGAAAATATACGGACATAGCCTAGATTGGCAAACGTAATATTCAAAATAAGGTTCGTTTTTTGAATAAAGGCAGTGTCGTATAACGATGTTGATTTTGGTCCAAAAAATGGGGTGCATCGCTTTTGAAGAAAAAGGTTAGGTATTTTGAAGAGTTGGTTGCGTCGGCAAGATAGTCCTCTACACATCAAAAAGTTATTCGCGTGTTCGTAAACAAGTGTGATTTTTGAAAATCTCAAAAAGGGTGCCAATAAAATCTGTTGTTACAGGAGGTCATGACATTTACATAGCTCTTTTATGGGGACTCCTCAAGGCCATATCTTCCTAAGGAAGTGAAGCACTCTATGTTTCTGAGTTGAAAAAGGTCTGGTGTGTCATAACATATGGTCACTATCCGGTGTTCCAAGTGGTTGACACTTTGCGGTATAGTGTTTATCTAACAAAACTATTCCAGGGTATGTTGTCGTTCAGGCCCTCTACGTGCGTCCTCAATTTAAAATCCCATCATTGCTCCTTTTCGAGGAGTCTGGTTTCTACTGATTCATGGTGTTCCACTGATTCACGACCCATTTGAAGTCTTGGACCGTATGTTTCATCTAAATATAATGTGCGGACATCTTAGTAGTTGACCTCTCGCAACGCACATTACTCCTATGTTCATAGATTCTAGTCTTCACCTTTCTTGTGGTCATCCCAATGTAGTTGAGGCCACACAGGCATGTGATCATATAGACAACCCTCTCTGTGTTACAATTTGTGAACTTCCTAAGTTGCCATGTGATCCTGTCGTTTAGTGTGAGAGTTTTTGTGGGTTCTGTGAAATTACAGATGCTACAATTGCCACACGGATAGTGGCCTGTTATAGGGGCCAGGGTCCCCTGTGTGTTCATCCTTGTGTTTAGATGTTTTTGTGGACGTGTGTGTACTAGAATGTCTTTTAAACTTCTGCCTCTCTTGTGTGAGAACATAGGGCGTGGTATTGTCAAAGAGCCACTGTTGAGAATTCGCCAGTGTTTGTTAATGATCTTAGATACAGCATTTGCTGCTACGTTGTAAGTTGTTATACTAATAGGCCTCTCCTCCTTCCCTTTCGCGCTTGGTGGCTCCAAAAGGGACTCTCGGTTGTTGTTCCTGGCTCTCTTGTTAGCTCGTAACACAGTTCTCTTTGGATATTTCCTCATGATCAGTTTCTCAGCTAGGCGGTCTGCCTGCTCCATGTAGCCCCGTAATTCTGAACAGTTCCTCCTTAATCTCAGAAACTGCCCGAAGTGAAGGTTCTCCCTCAGATGTTATGGGTGGAAACTGTCGTAGAGTAAGAGGCAGTTCTTTGCTGTAGCTTTTTCGTGTGTGGTTGTTCTCAATTTGTTGTTCCCATCTATTATGATGTTTAGGTCCAAGAACACCAGTTCTTGTTTACTCAGGGTGCATGTGAATTTGAGGACCTCATCTCGTGTGTTGAGCCAGAGTAGGAAGTCCTGTGCTTTGCGTTCGTGACCCTCCCAGACTACTAGGACATCGTCAATGTACCTTTTCCACAGTTTAATATTGTTCCTAAAGGGGTTGGGTGGTGCGAGTATTTTGTGGGTTTCTAGGTGGTGGACGTAGAGGCAGGCTACAGTTGGGGCAAAAGTGCTGCCCATACTGGTCCCGTGTTGCTGGAGGAATAACGTATCCTCAAACCTGAAGAAATTCTTCGTGAGGGCCCACTTGCAGCATTCCAAAACTACATTCCTGGGTGTTTGATAGGTCCATTCTTCTTCAAACAGGACTTCCTCAATGATGTTGAGGGTATCCATATGTGGGAAGCTAGTATAAAGGCTCTCCACGTCTAGGCCCATGAGTAGATGTATCTCCGGGTTGAAATGTAGATCCTTCAGAAGGTTCAACACCGCCTTCGTGTCCTTCAGGTATGTTTCAGTCTTTTGTATAATCGGTCTCAGGAACGCATCTGCGAATTTTGAAAGGGGTTCCAGGATGGAGCCAATACCTGACACAATCGGTCGTCCAGGGGAATTTTCCAGTGCTTTATGTATTTTCGGTATCGTGTAGAAGTAGGGGGTTTTGGGATTTTTGTTATTCCAAAACTCCCCTTCCTTTTTTGTGATCCAATCGTGTGTCAGAGTCTCCCCAATCATGCTCATGATCTTGATCCTCAGAAATTCTGTCGGGTCGGTTGTCAGAGGGATGTAATTTTGTCTGTCCCCCAGGAGTCGTAGACATTCCTCTCGGTATGCTCCTGTTGTTTGTACTACCATTGCTCCCCCTTTGTCCACCAGTTTTATCACAATGCTGTCATCTCTGGCCAGTTCTTGTATCGCTCTTTCTTGTTATTTTGAGGTATTGTGGAATACACGTATTGTTGTAGGGTCGATTTCTCCAATGTCCTTTAGAACAGCCTTTTCAAAGGCTAGGATCTCGACAGGCAGTATATTTTGTGGTGGTGTGAAGGATGATTTATTCCTCAATCCTGTGTCTCCCATCACTTCCTCCTGGGTGGGTTTGCCTTCGAAAAAGGCTCATAGTTTCAATTTACGAATAAATTCATTCACTTCACAGTAACCCTGGGCGGTGAACTACGCTACGCTCGCGGAGTTTGCGGAGTTTCGGTAACTTTGCGATTCGCGTAGAGCGCGAAGTTACCGAGCACTACGCAATTTGCGGCGTAGCGTAGCTGTTTTTCTTCTTCGCGCGCTCAATATACGTTCTCGCGCGCACAGTAACGACCTACCGTGATTCTGCGTTTGCCGACGCGACTTCCTATCCGTTCGCGGGCGCCACGAGATTTGGAATCCGGCCGCATGATCTCGCAAGAGTGTGCAAACGAGAAAACGTCATTCGGACGCTCGATCTGACTTCCGGCGGCAGTGTTGGTAAGATCACGATCCCGAACACGAAGAAACTACAATCTGGCGAAGAATATCTCTCAAGCATCATAAAACCTTCTCGAAAATGATGATTTTGCTCCAAAAAACTCCTCAGATTGTGATTTGGCTGTAGTTTTTGTGCAAGGAGTCCTTTTTCTTTTTTACTTTTTTTCCAAGAGGAAGGAAGTGCCCCTGATTCTCAAACTTCCTGTTCCTGTCCAGCAGGCTCCTCCCAGTGCTTTGTCCATGTGCTGTTCACTTTCATTTGCATTTGGAGCTGGAAGGATCACTTTTTGTGTCTGTCTGCTGCATCATATCATTGGATTGGATTTGAGGACTTTTGGATTTGAGATTTTACAAGTAAGTTGGAGAATTGGTGTACTTGTTTGTTTGATTGGGGCTTGTTTGTACCTACATTTTTTGGGGATTTTCATTGTTTTTAAAATTAATTGTTGTGGCCTGTAGTTTCAGTAGGGGCCTAGTTGTTTTTCTTTGATTGGAATTTCAGCTAGTAGGCCCAGAGCCAGAGGTACCCATGGGTGCATGTTTCTGTGGTGTCTGTTGAATTTAAACATCATGTAGGGCATGAATGGATGGCATTGGACTGAATTGGTAAATGTGGTTTTTGGGGTGTATTTCACTTTTTGGGTGTAATATATACCTTTGTTGGATGTGTGTGTGTGCTTGTTGTGTAACTTTCCAACCTTTCGTAGCCCTGTGGATTTTCGTTTTTGCATTTTTGTATTAAAGCTGTGTTGTTCAGCAGGCCTCCTTTGTCTGGTCATATTATAGGCCTGCTTGAGTTCATTGTTTTCCATGGCCTGTTGTGACTGTGAGAGAGCACGTGGCTTGGTGCCATTTTGTGGTGGTAGTTTAGTAGTGTGCTGCTTTTTCCATATAGGCCTGCATGTCTTTTCTTTGCCATAGGCCTCCAAGCTTGCGGCCTAGTCTGCCAGTAGGCCCAGAGGTAGTCATCATGGGTGCATAAAAACTGTTTCTGTGTTGTCTGTTGAATTGTAACATCATTTAGGCCATGGATGGCATTGGATTGAATTGCAAAATGTGGGTTTTGGGGTGGTATTTCAGTTTTTGGGTGTGTGTTAAATAAATAGGCCTTTTCAGCCAGTAAGTAACCCTGGGCGTTCAGATGGCGGACTTTGGGCAACTCCGCACTCGTGACAATGCGGACTTACACTTTTTATCTTCTTCGCGCGCTCAATATACGTTTTCGCGCGCACGC
Organism: Calotriton arnoldi; assembly: GCA_963921515.1. NCBI lineage: Eukaryota > Metazoa > Chordata > Amphibia > Caudata > Salamandridae > Calotriton > Calotriton arnoldi. The sequence continues at coordinate 707,376 of CAWUFW010009833.1, forward strand.
GATAACGACTTTTTGTGACGATCGCGATGCCGAACACGCAGAATTTACAATCTGGCGAAGAATATCTCTCGAGCAGCATAAAACCTTCTAAAAAATGATGATTTAGTTCATTTTGCACAAAAAACTCCTCAGGTTGTCATTTAGATGTAGTTTTGTCAGCAAGGAGTCACTTTTTTTTTTTACAATTTTTTTCAAGAGGAAGGAAGTTGCCCAGAGTCTCCAACTTCCTGGTCCTGTCCTTTGTCTTCACTTTCTTGTTATTGTGGGTGGCCTGGCCATGTGGGTGGCGTCCATTTTGTAAAGCCAGGCATTGTGCTTTTGCCATAGGCCTGCATTGTCTGTCTTGTCTTCCTTTTCTTGTTGTTGTGGGTGGCCTGGCCATGTGGTGGTGGCCATTTTGTGGGACCAGCCACTGTGCTTTTGCCATAGGCCTCCAAGCTTGCGGCCTAGTCTGCCAGTAGGCCCAGAGGTAGTCATCATGGGTGCATAAAAACTGTTTCTGTGTTGTCTGTTGAATTTTAACATCATTTAGGCCATGGATGGCATTGGATTGAATTGCAAAATGTGGGTTTTGGGGTGGTATTTCAGTTTTTTGGGTGTGTGTTAAATAAATAGGCCTTTTCAGCCAGTAGGTAACCCTGGGCGTTCAGCTCGCGGACTTTGGGCAACTCCGCACTGCGCAACAACGCGGACTTACACTTTTTATCTTCTTCGCGCGCTCAATATACGTTTTCGCGCGCGTGATAACGACTTTTTGTGACGATCGCGATGCCGAACACGCAGAATTTACAATCTGGCGAAGAATATCTCTCGAGCAGCATAAAACCTTCTCGAAAATGATGATTTAGTTCATTTTGCACAAAAACTCCTCAGGTTGTCATTTAGATGTAGTTTTGTGAGCAAGGAGTCACTTTTTTTTTTTTACAATTTTTTTCAAGAGGAAGGAAGTTGTTGGGTGGCCTGGCCATGTGGTGGCGGCCATTTTGTGGGACCAGCCACTGTGCTTTTGCCATAGGCCTCCAAGCTTGCGGCCTAGTCTGCCAGTAGGCCCAGAGGTAGTCATCATGGGTGCATAAAAACTGTTTCTGTGTTGTCTGTGGAATTTTGACATCATTTAGGCCACGGATGGCATTGGATTGAATTGCCAAATGTGGTTTTTTTTGGAGGGTCTATTTCACTTTTTGTGTGTGTTAAATAAATGCCTTTTTTGCGTGTGTATGTGTTGTTGTAGTGGTTGTCTAACTTTCCAAACTGTTTTTAGCCATGTGGATTTTAGTTTTTGCATTAAAGCTGTGTGTGTTTTATCAGGCATCCTTTGTCTGGCCATATATAGGCCTGCTTGAGTTCATTGTTTGCTGTGCCTTGTGCCTGTGAGTCACCATGTTGCTGGGGGCCATTTTGTGGTGGTAGTTAGTAGTGTGCTGTTTTTGCCACATAGGCCTGCGTGTCTTTCCATTGTTCCTCTTGTCTTACTGCTTCCAAATCCATCCCCATTGCCAGCTGCAGCTCCCTGATGCTGCATACATCCCACGTGATGCACAAATTTAGGCCAAACATGCTCTACTACATTTTAGTTTTTGTTCTTTGCCATTCTTATTCTTCCAGAGTGTACACACTACACAGTACACCAGGAAAGCCCTGGCCTTGTTGTCAAAGTCTCATAAATGGCTACACTGTTGTTGTTCACTGAGTTTCTAAAATTTAATAATTGATGCAACCACACACTAAGTTCTATATTATATTAGTTTGATTTGTGCTATCGTTTGACTGATGTTCTTCTGGCTTTTTTGCTTTTAGGTGCACAAAGACTGAGGAGAAGGTGTGTCATCATTGCCCGTTGCACTGCCAGACAGACATCCTGCTGCTGTACACAACGTGATGTGTGACCTGACCAGACATCTCTGCAACTGAGTGCTGCTGACATCTGAAGAAGATGGGCCCAAAGAAAGCAGGTACCAGGTCCTCCAGTACCAAGACAGTTGCTATTGAGAAGAAGGAACAGAAGAAGGAAGTGACACTTAAGTCTGGTGTGCCGCCCAATACCTTTTTGGGAAAAAGAAATTACGCCTGCAGCAGCGGTCTCGGGGGCAAGCTGGGGGCAGCACCTCCGCATCAGTGGGCCCAACCCACCAACCCAGGCCCAAGCACATGAGTGTGGAAGAGGTAGCCAGCCTAATGGTGGAAAGCAGTGATGCTGAGCCTGAGATAAACTTATCGCTATCTCAAAGTAGTACCCAATCAACGCAGGAGGAAACACAGCAGATAAGTGGTCAACAACAACAACAGCCGCAACCACCGCCCGCAATAGTAGTTGTTGTTCCTCCCGAAGTAGGGGCAGTTCAGGAAATTGAGCCTCATGCAGAGGTAGAAGAAGAAGCCACTCATTCAGAAGATCCATTGTCTTCCAAATCTCCAGCAAGGAAAAGGAGGGGTAGTCCATCAAGTTCTTCGCCAAGCCCCCCTTCTGCTGATCTAGATGCCACTTGGAAGCCACAAACTGAGTCTGAGAGGGAGACACGTCCCAAGACCAAGCTAGGGAAAAGGAAGGTTCCAGAAAGCCTTACACTTATGGAGGTCGAAGTAGAACAGCAGGATGATGATGATGATGAGCCAGTCATCACGAACATCACTCCCGGCCCCGAGGAGATGGAGACCAACATTATTACCCTATCCAAAATCGCTGCGAGGGATGTAGCACGCATACCTCCACAGGTAACACCAACACGACCTACAGCTTCCATATTTGCATTAGCAAAGGCCCGGCAGCGACCTACATCCAGCACAACCACCACCTCAGTAGAAGTAGGTAGTGGTACAGCACAGAGTCAAATTCAACACACACCCTCCAGTTCATCCGGCATTGGAAGTGGCACCTCCAGCAGGAGGCAAAAGTTAAGCTCCCCAGTTTGGGACTTCTTTACGGTTAGCAAAAAGGAGGAGAACATTGCTATATGCTCCATTTGTAATACCTCCGTTAGTCGTGGTAAGCTTGGTACAAACTATGGTACCTGAGGCCAAATGACCCATCTGAAAAAACACCACTTGATCAGCTGGGAGGACCACCTTCGCGGCATAAAAACTGCAACCATTGGTGTTGGTGGGGATAAAGGAGTAGAAGATCCGATCACGGTGGAAGAGGAAGGACAGGGAGACATTCTCTCTGGTAGTGGTACACAAAGTCTCCCTGACCCCAGCAGTGCAGTGTTAACGTCGCCCACATCTTTAGCAACATCTCAGTGGCACAAGAGTAAGAGTCAGCCTGAGACACCAAGGAGTACCGCAATGAAAAAAAGTACGTTGTTGAGCCTAAGAGAAAGGAAAACCATGCAGCCTACCATTATCAGCATGTTTGGGGGGAGGGGCAGTACGAACGCAACCACCCAATAGCACGTTTGTACAATGCGAAGCTGGCTAAAATGTTAGCACTGGACCTTCTCCCTTTTTCTTTTGTTGAAGGGGTGGGTTTTCTGGAATTTGTGTCAACCATCTGCCCAAAATGGCATGTTCCCAGCCGCTACTATTTTGCCAGAGTTGCTGTTCCAGCACTACATCACGACGTGCTGGAATTGCTTGGAAAAGCCTTGAAGCAGAGTGCTGTTCACAGTATCCACCTGACAACAGACATGTGGACCAGTTGCCAAGCCACAGATTACATATGCATCACTGCACACTGGATCTCTTTTGCGGGGGTTAGAGAACAGATATCTGCTGGTGTTGACGCTGCTGAGATTTTTCATGCCACTCGCAAACATGCAACTGTAGCCATGTTTGCCATGGAGAAATCTCATACTGCTGCAAACATTTTGGAAGAGTTTAACACCAAGGTCTTTGAGTGGCTGCGCCAAAGAGGGCTTAAGATTGGTTTTGTTGCCATGGACAATGGCAGTAATGTAGTTAAGGCCATGGGCGATGGTGGCTATTTCAGGGTCCCGTGTTTGGCACACTGCATTAACATTGTTGTTCAAGACTTTTTGAAAAATGAATCCAAAGTCAGCAACTTACTGGCCACCTGCAGAAGAATATGCACACATTTCAGCCATTCTTTTAAAGCCCAGAAGCAGCTGAGGGTCATTCAACGTGAGCATAAAATGCCAGTCAAAGCACTCATCCAGGAGGTGCCAACACGTTGGAACTCAACTTATTACATGCTTGATCATCTGTTTGACCTGTACATACCACTCAATGCTTATGTCGTGCAAAGATTAGGGGAACCTACTGTGAGAGGCATGACCGTTGAGATGGGTCAATGGGACCTCATTAAATGCCTGACTGAGATGCTACTTCCTTTTGAGATCTTCACACATGAAGTCAGCAGGGAGGACTGTACTATGGGCCAAGCTATCCCATTGTTGCACATGCTAGAGCAACAGCTGAAGGAGGTGTCTGAAACGTACGCAGGTGTGGATGACAAACAAGATGCATATCATTTGGCAGAGTCCTTAGCCGCTCGCTTATCTGTAAATACAAGGATTAAAAATAACATTGTGTCACAACAACATTACATTAGTGCCACAATTTTGGATCCATGGTACAAAGTATTTCTCAACAGTAAGGCAGTAATTCCTTTTTCGGAAGTGGATGTTGCCAACTACAAAACTTTGATAGCTGAGGAAGCCACTATTTTTGAAAACGAAGGTCTGTTAATTACAGGCCCCCCACCCCAGGCCATAACAAGTACTACAGGGCATCCAGAGTCAAGTTCTACTTCGGAGCCTGAGGGCAGTGCATTTGCCTCCCAGCTGTCACCGACACCAACAATAACATCAACAACAGCAAGAACAGGATCATCCACAGTACAATCGGCAACTGATTGGTTTCTACGGCAGGGGTATGGTAAGTCCAGTGCTGATGCAAAGGCAAAACAGGCTGAGCACCCCTGAACATTGAGCGTACGGTCCAGGCCTATCTGGATGACCCAACAGAGGTCTTCATGGATCGAAACCCATTGGTGTATTGGTATGGGAAAAGAAGCCAATGGACAGTGCTCAGCAGGCTGGCGATAAAGTATCTGGCTTCCCCTGTCGCAAGTGTCTCTTCTGAGCGTGTTTTCAGTGCTGCTGGTTGAAAAGGACCAGTCTCTCGCCCAAAAGCGTGGAGAGGTTAACCATGATCAAAATGAATCAGCACTTTATACCACCGGAGTACAAAATACGTGAATCACAGCAGGAAGAGGAGAGCGACGTGGATGACCTAAGTAGTGGGTTACAGGACCTACTTCTGTCCGAACCACCAGAGTTTGAGGACGAGCTCCTCTTCCCTGACAACTAGGCTTTCAAATTGTTACTTTCTTCCTTCCTTTATTTGTCTGTGTATCTGTCTTTCTGGTTCAAATCAAATCACAACAAATCCATCACCACCGTCTTCTCTTTTTATTTCCCTATTGGAGTTGCACGTCTGTGCATTTAACTGTCCACTCTTCAGAGTCCTGCTTCATCTTCCTGTCTCGCCCTAATTAGTACATTTCCATCAAGCCAGACATTGGAGTACAAGAAATGTTGCCTTTAACAGTCCCTCCATAAGAAGTGAAACGTGACTATAGCTATCCTCCGTTTTGTTTCTGAGCCGAAACTCATCAGTGTCCGAAGGCTACCGCCTCTGCAGGCATCCACAACTCTTCACTGTCAGAACTTGGGCAGGCATCCAAAAGTAAACTCATCACTGTCCGAAGGCTACAGCCTCGGCAGGCGTCCAAAGCTCCTCACTGTCAGGACAGAAGGTACTTGGCAGAGAAAGACAAGACTCTTCAAAGAAACTTGCTGACATTTGTGCAAACTCAATTGACCAGCAATGAGCGCTACCCAGGCCGCGGCCCATCATCACAGTGCTGACCATGTGAAGCAACTTAAACTGTGACAAAGTGCCACAGATGAATAAGACGAAAACCGAAACAGCGACTAACACTCAAAATGAATGTGGAGTAATGATGAGGCCACTGGCCCGTTAAAAAAAAAAAAACACCTGTCAGAACTAGTCATCTGATGATCTGACAGCCAAAGAGAAGAGCAAGACAGGTAATGATGGCATGCATTGGATGCTTGCTGACTCTGAGCGATTGCTGTTGTTTGTTGTGTTGATGTTGTGCATGAAGTCGAACTCTACTCTACTAGTTAATCTACAAAGTGAAAGTGACAGTCAATGTTTCCCTTCTTGTTGTTTAATAACCAAATTGTACTCCTACTACTGCAGGTGCAGGCCAATATCTGTTGCAATTTTTTAATATGGAATATGGACTTAATCGGAGTCACTACAGACTGAGTTGGAGTTGGACAACACGTACCACACCATCATGATGACCATACTATCTTTGCACGCAGTCAGTCAGTTGGATCGTAGATGATTGAAGGAATAACTGCGTTTCATGAAGTGGCATAAAAGGTAAACATAAACACAACAATTCAACAAGAAAGTAAACACAGCAGACCTACATGTCCATGTAGTGGTGGAGTCGAGTGTAGTCATATGACTGACAGCGGCGCATTGATTTTGTCACTTAATTTTGAAAATGCTAGGTTGCTGTATATGCCTTTTGTCTGGCTCTGTCAAAAATTAAGGTAAATGGAGGTTGGGTCACGGGCTGGTGCTGTGGTGGGCCTGTTCTGTCCTGTTGTTGTTGTAGCTTAATGCTGTAAACAGAATATACACGATATATCAGTCTGAAAGTGTTCTCTCTTCTCTTCTTGGACTCCACCGTAATTGTTGCTTTTTTTTATTCATTGATTTTTCAATACCCCTTTTGTTTTTCCATCTACACTTACAGGCCGGCCTTTACCCTGTGCTATACTGGGAGACACAACTCACACTTACCTTACCAATCCGCATCAGGCAGGCAGTGGCACCCAAGATTGATGTGCGGAGCGTCCATGGAAGATAGGACCAAGAGGAAGGACGAGAGTCAACTCCACAATTTGACCAGGATAATACAGTAACTTTAGTATCATTCATCATTCGTCTTTTAATTAATTTGAATCCTTTTTTCTCTTCAATCATTACGACTGTGTGTTGTGTTGTTGTTTGTTTGCTAATTGATCCCTACAACAATTTTTTTATTTTCTTTGCTATCTTTAAAAGTAAGCCCGGTACAACATGGAATTTGGGTCTCTGAGGGCATATTACAGGCAAGGCAAATTGCATAGAATATACTGCTGCCCTGTACTGTCTAATTGTCTAGTAGTATTTAGTAAGTACTACTCATTAACCATCAAGTTATCTTCATCATCATGCATGCATTTCCTTTTTCTCCCTTTATAGATTTATTGGATAAGATCATGGTCGTCTGCCAAGATTGCGCTTTGCTTTTGTTGTGTCCATGCGTACTGTTTTTCTTTGTCAAACCTTTCCACAAACCCCCCTTCCCATCTATTCATCAAACCCTAACCCTCTTCCCCCGGGCTGTGATTTATATTGAGGTGTGATGTGACTACATAAAATGTACACCAATTGATCACATGCTTGCTGGGGCAGATGTGGTGAAAGCAACACTAATTCAATTTCAAGGCAGGGCGAGGAGCTTCTTCTGCTTGCCCACCCATGCTCAGTCTATGTGCAAGCCAATTTTTTTTCCAAAGGGACCGTCACCTAATACATCATAATTAATTGCCGGCATTGATTGGATTCATCATCAACATCCTACCACACAGCAGTAAAGGTTACGAATTACGATCGTGTTAAGTTAAGTGACTCACTCGACACAACTACAGTTTGTAACTTCTTGTACTAGGCTGTCCCCGCCACCATTATGTTTTATTTGACTTTAGCAGTTGCAAATGCAATATTGTTTGTTTGGCAGTCTTCTTCTGTACTGTACTTTACTTCGTTCTACTACTCCTCCCACAGTCGCTCTCAGGCAAGTGACTGTCTCTTTTTATTTTTTTTGCAAATGCTACTGCCAGTGTCTACTACTACCACCACAACCATGGCATCTTCTCCATTCTCTTGGTAAACCATGCAGCCATCGCTGTGCCGAACTTAATCATCATCAATCACAGGTAAGATAAGTTTGGTGGGAGGTATAATGGACTAGGAGGAGAGACTGACAGTACTAGTAGGACAAATAACTCAGTGAGGGGTACCGCATCTATCTGTTTGTGTTACATCATCGGCAGATTATTTAAATCAAACACTGGCTGCGGCCCTGCAGCAGCAAGGAAACCATGTGACGTAAATTCGTAAAACAGTAACCCCCACAAAACATTAACATTGTATGTTTAAGTATAAATATAATTTATTACCCTAACAAAAATAAACTATCCCACACCTGACCCACCCCTCTCCCTAACCCCAACCAATGTCCAAAACTAAAAAAGTCCAAAGAATGTCCAGAAACCCCAACGCCCAATTCCCACCCACCAACAAAAGGAATAAAAAAGGGGCAATCCAACAGGGTCCTATAGTTCTTCTTATATTCGGCGGGCTTTTAGGTGTTTGTCCACCAGTATTTTGACACGCTCCTCTAGTTGCTCCCTAGCCGTGACATCCGGAGGAGCATCTGGCGGCGAAATGCCCTGCAGTGGCATCCAGGGTGGGGGACAGCAGTGCTGGCTGATAGAGAATTGCGGCGGCGGGCGGCTGCCAGACCGCGGCGCCGTACCACTGGAGGTGGGGCCTGGCTGGGGCCCGGGGCATCGGAGGAGGCTGCAGCTGCTGCCGCATCCTCCTCCTCCTCCTCCGCCTGAGCCACCAGCCGCCGGTACTCCTCACAGATGGCCTCCAGTTTCCGGCGCCGGGCCCTGGCTGCCAACTCCTTCCGGGATGGTTTTTCTTGGGAAGGAGTACTATCTATATCAAGAAAGAAAAAGAATATTGTTGTAACCAGTACTCTTAGCAAAACAGTAACACAAAATTAATTCAACACATAGTGGCACAGTAGCACTAGCAAGAAGCACAGTACATAACATTTGTGGTAATAATCTATCTATCCTCCCACTTCCTCGGCCTCTAACATTTGTGGGAGTTTCAGGCATTATACTAGCACTATGGACTCCAGTACACAGTACACCAGTCTTCTTCTTATCTCTAGTTTAGCGAAATTACATAACCTGGTTGTAGCCGGCATGCCAGCTCAGTCATCTATGCTTGCACCCAAGACAAACATACGAGTCTTGACGCAGACTCACGTTAGTTTTATTTACTACTGTCTGCAGGTGGGGAAGCTCGTATTTTTCTATTACGGGTGGCACTGGCCATACTCTCTCTGTTACATGAAGGGCAATTGGTCAATTTCACTTTCACAGTGCCCTGGCTACTACAAAAAGGCAGATTATATATCTGATCCAATGATCATTGCTTATATATGGGACGACGACATAAGGTCAGTAGCGGTCGGTGGTGGGAGTGCTGCCGGGCGGTGACGTGGGGAGGGGCAGGGTGGGGGTAGTAAACTATGGATTACGGCCAATTACAGGAAAGTAAACATATAAATAAATAAAACTAATTTCGTTGCGCGCACTGCATTGCATTTGGCGGTGCAGTGCGCACAATGAAATTCGCTTTATTTATATTTATGTTTACAGTAAAGTTACCTGTATTTGGCCCCGTAATACATTGTTTACTACCCCCCACCCTGCCCCTCCCCACATCAGCGCCCGGCAGCACTCCCACCACCGACCGCTACTGCATAAGGTACTTTGTTTTGATTGACTGTGTAACCAACAGATAGGCCACCCTTTGCAGGCTGGCTGACACATTCGAAAATAAATTAACATAGGTAGGGAGTGGTCCTCGGAGTCGAAGGAAGGCGCTTGATAACTAACTATACACAATATATATGATGTGCTTGCAAACTATTGTGAGTCAACTGTATTCTGAAAATACAACTTGTATTCCCCTCGGCTTTGCTACTCTGGCGCGGTTTCTTTTACATTCCCTTAAAACTAAGACTCTGCATACCGTGACAGTCTCCACCTATGCTGTCTATGATGAATACATACAGGCATCCATCCATTCTAAGTAAATGTCTATCATTCTTCTTAATCTCTCCACAAACCTTACTTTGTTTCACCAACAACAACCCATGCGTCCACTCCTTCCTTGCTTGCCTTGGCTTTGAGTTTCACCCAAACACCGCTGATGATTCTTGCTATCCACAGTATCCACCCATACTGTGTCGCCCACCCAGGCAGGCATCCATTCTTCTTTCACCTTCCACCCATCCTTCAACAACACATGCATCTGATTCCTATCAGCCACCTATCCATGCTTCCAACGTATCCTTCTCTGCCAGTCATATTAAATCTCGCCCGTCCTTCCTCCTTCCACCCTTCTTTCCCTTTTTGTTCAACACATCCATCAAGGTCATCTGATCTGACTTTTAGTCTTCTCCATAAAACTTTCACAGCTGAGTTGGAGTCAGATAGAAAAGGCCATTGGTTAATCAAGTCACGCTGCTAATGCTATTGCTAATGCATTGCTAATGCTAAGTAAAGGGTGTCTTCTTCAACCGTTGTATAATGTTCACTACAACTTCATACCTAATAAGTCTCAATAACAGTACAGTGAGTGAAGTGAAAACCCTTCCAGCTAGTGCAATGTCAATAAGTAATGAATATAACTTACCACCGCCCGCCACTGCTGCTGGCTCACCCCCTGTAGCTCCTGCAGGTGCCGCATCTCCTGCCCCCTCCGGAATGGTCGCATCGCCGCTGGCCCCGCCGGCACTGGTGGTCGCTAGTACGCCTAGAAAAAAACATGACACATTTTTAGATGCCTGTACACCTCCCCCTATTTATTCGTTTTCACTAGCAAGATTGAAAAAAAAGTTAATACATACATATACATCACTAGTCCAAATCGGGTACTAGAGTAGAGTCAGTAGACACTAGTAGTGTTATGGTCCCTAGGGTCATTATTAATGTATACTCTACTCTTTGAAAAGTTAGCCTGAGCCATGCAACCATTTTTTGCTTCATGTCTTTTGCGCATGTTACCTCGCAGCTTGTTGTGCAGTAACAGTAAGACGCCTTTTTGAGCCCACATGAGCTCATACAGCTACTGTCTGAGCGTTGCGTACAAGAGGTCGAAAAACAAGCCACTTTGTTATGGAGTTCGGTTAGTCCGTATTGCTTAGCCATAAGTAACATGTTACACTTTTTGGCATGACTGAGAAATGCTTGCATTATACTATTTAACGCGCACCATTTTTCTCATAACAGGCAGAAGATTCCCTTCTACGAACCAGAGATTTGCAGAGCTTATGAATGATGCATGTAACCAGTAATTCTACGTTCTACGGTGAGGAGTCTCCCAGAATTCGCACAGATCTTTTGTCTTCTATCATGCACTTGTAACAATGTTTATTATTTTAATCTTATGCATTTTGCTGTTGGAGCTGGCTGGAGTACACTGAATTTTATAGAACAACATACAGAGCTTGTTAGTTGAAAATAAACCTTTTGAACTTACACATAGACTCTGTGGTATTTGGTGTGGTGGTGGACTTACACGAGTGAGTGAGCGAAAGGGTGTTATCTGTTCTGGGTTGTGTAATCATTGGGTATCTTCGGGTGGGGGTTCAGTGACCTAATGAGACACTATAGCTAGTCGTTCAGGGGATTGTGGGTTCACTTCTGACTGAGGTGTGAGGAAGGTTCAACCTCCCATCACCAACATCCTATTTTCTTGTGCATAGTTCTGTATGTGGCTGTGCAGAATCCCCACATCAGTAGTAGTATGTACTATATCCTTTCAAAAATAGTCAAATATCTGGTTGGGCATTTTGTTTGTGGTAGTTGTCAAAGCCTCAAGATTAAGAAGACTAGAAGAGGACAACCCAAAGGACTGGACTCAGTGGCTAGAGCTATTGGTCAATCTGAGTTTGATTCAAAACCGTAAAATATAGAGTGGCAAACTGGGCAAGCTTAGCGACAGACTAATAGTAGTAGTACAGACATTCATAGCAGAGGCAGTTAGAACTTAGAGGCAGGGATAACCAGAATTTAGAAACAGATAGTCAAGTCAAGATCAAAGTAGCTTTTGTAAAAAATAGAATTAGGAAGTGGAACCAGAATTAATAGTTCGGAAAAAATAAGGTGCAGTAAAAGTTAGGGCAATATAATTGTTAATATTAACCACTGGAGGACTTACTGGGGCCAGCAGCAGGGCCCTCGGTAGAGGAGCGGTCCTCTGGTGGTTGTCCCGCCGACTCGGACCCCGTCTTCTTGCCCCTGGGTGCTGCAGATCAGTGATCATGTAAGATATAATAAAGAAAGACACAAACATTAATGATTGCTGTGAAACAAATAAATGATCTAAAAAAACTCTCAAAAAACGTTTTAGGAAACAAAAATTGCAATAAAATTGACCTATCTAATCCGATCGACTACTGGCTTGCGGGATTCACGGACCGTCTACTTATTTAGGAACACTAATTCAGTGTTCCATTCTGATTGATTCAAATAAAATCCAGAACACTAACTAAGCCTAAGTACCACCTGACCTAGCCCACCTATTGCAGACGGGCCAATTGTTCACTAAGTCTGCATTTCCATTTTTTTTAGCCCTCAAAAATGCATAAATGAGAAGGAGGACACATGCATAAATTTGTGCATACACAAAATTGTTGGTTGGTTGCGTCTGATGTTCTGCTACTGACTGACACTGCTAAGCCTACCACTCACTAAACAAACTACAAAAGGTTCTACTAAGGACTGGGGTAAGCAGCACTCAGTGACAGAGGATGCGTCACGCAGACCGCTCAAAAATTATCAACTAATAGTAACTAAACCTAGTATCAATCCATCCACCACTATTTGACAGGAGGACAAAGGAAGGACTAGAGTCTCTCTAGCAATAGCATTACCTAACTTAAGTTCTCTAAAGTAAACTCTTACATAATAATAAGGACAAGCGAGCGCAAAGTTGCAAACAAGTAAGAGTAGCGCCCAGCACCTGTGTCCTACAATCACAGAAGATTTTGAAACGTAATTTACCTGCAATGTAAGCAGCAGTATTCTTGTTATTCGTAAAAAAATGATACACAATACTTATACTACTATATATATTAGCTACTCACCAAGCCCCACGACCTCGACACCTAGCAGGTCCAACAGGTCCTGCTCCCGGTCCAGGATGTCTGACCACCGGTGTGCCAGTTGGTTATGGGTGTGCCGGACCCCTGAGCAGCGAAACACTGCCCGGTGCACCTTCGCCCACCGGCGGTGACGCTCCTGGGTAGGGTACCCGGAGCCTGGCCTGCCGCCTGCTGCCAAGGTCAAGGGGAGGTGGCGCTGAACAAAAAAACAAGGGCTGCCACCTCCGCCTCACTAAAAAGCTGCCGGGCTTGCACCCCTGCAGGGCGCAGTCTGCCGCAAGGCAGGCGGCTCTTGGGCGCACGCGCCTTGCCCTTGGAGCCGTTACTGCTGCTGCTACCCTTCGCCATGGTTCTGGGGTGTGTGGGAGGAGGCGGAAAAGAAAAGTTAGAAGGGAAAAATAAAGTTAGGGGAAGAAGTAGGAGGTTAAAGAAGAAAGTTATATAAAACAGTAGAAAAGTTAAAAAAACAGTAAAAAGTAGAAATGAATGCAAAATATAGACTTAGGCACAGAGAGAGGAAGATAAGAAATAAAGAAAAATTGAAAAACAGTGTAAAAAACTAAGGATTGCAAAGATTGAGGGAGGATAGAAAAGCAGGCCCAGAACCATAGCATAGAGTGAAAAACAAGATGGCCGCGCCCTTCGCGACCGCGTGGGTAAGTTCGCGCAATATTTCTCTCCGAGCACGCAAAAAGTGTCGCGAACACGTACGACGCGTTCCCGAACATGAAATGCGCATCGCGAGCACGCTATACGCGACCCGGAACAGGAAATAAGGGATCGCGAACGGGCGGGACAAGTGAAAAACAAGATGGACGCGCCCATAGGCGACCGCATGGGTGAGTTCGCGAGATACTATCCCCCGAGCACGCAAACAGCGTCCCGAACACGCACAACCGTTCCCGAAGAAGAAAAACGCATTGCGAACGGGCACGACAAGCAACTACGCACGCTCCCGTAGCTCACGTAGGGCTTCAACGTCTTCGCGTAGCTTCGCGTAGCGCGACTACGCGAACTACGCCCAGGGTTACTTCACAGCAGAGTTGGAATTTGTCCATATTTGCTGTAGGGACAAAACCAAGGCCTCTCTCAAGTACTGTTTGTTGAGTGACCGTCAGGTTCTTTTCAGATAGATTCACAACTAGGTTGGTTGGTTGCTCGTACCTGCCACGTTCAGGTTCTCCGTGCTCATGCTGTGTGTTGTCATCCTGAGTTGTTCTGCCGCTGTCGCCCAATGGACCTGTGTATTCTTCTTCATTCGGCCCGAGGGTGTCCTTGGCCCAGTCCTAAAAAAGGCCTTCATTGATTTGGTGGATAATTCTGATAGGGTCCTGGGTGGATGGATGGTGGTGGTTGTCCCCAGAATTCTGTCGCTTGCTGATGCATATGTGGAGGCAGTGGACCATAGTAGTAGGGTATTGGGTAGGTAGGTGGACCATTGTACTGTCCCGAATTCTGTCCATAGTTACGCCTTCTGTTTCACCTATAGTTCTTTTTGCCTCAACGGTAGTCCTGGGCTCCTGGGTTGGAGTCCGAGCTGTTGGATCCTTTGTCGGAGCCATCGGTGTCCGTGTTGTATCCGGGGTTCCTCCCTGACATCACGTAGTCCTCCCTGATGTAAGGGTATGCTCGTTCATGGGAGAAACTGACTGAGTCCTTCTTGAAATTCTGATACTTTGTCTGTTTGAGTGTTGTTTCAAATTCACTCATAGTATTGTTTAATTCCTCAAGTCTCTTCTTCAGGCTGGCTACTGATTGGTATGACTTCAAACGAACCTCGATGGTGTGGATTTCCGTTTTCATTTCCAGGGATAGGCGTGCTGCCGTCTTGATGATTAGGACCAGCCAGTCCCTTGTGCAGTGCCACGAGATGAGTGCCCAATCTTTCTTAAAGGTTTTATCCTGCTGAAATATAAAGGGTGCGTTGGGAACTATGAGTCCTCGTGGGCCCGAATTCGTCCTCAGGTACTCAGTCATCATTAGTCTGTGGAGCATGGTCTTTATTTGGGCTCTTTTAAGTTCAGTTCATTCATCCCAGTAAGTTGCGTCTGTGCTTGTCTCAGCCGTTTGGCCTCCTTCAAATGGTGAGATGGTGGCTAGGATACGTTCAACTTCTTCTTCAGAGAAGGTCAGACCTGTGGTCTCTGTCGTTTTGTCCAGGTTGTATAGGTGAATGTGATTGTGACTGTGCCGATTAGATAAAGTCGTACGTGATGTGAAAGTGTGTGCTCAACAGTCCATTATATCCATTTGGGTTTGGATTGGGACTACGAGCTTGGCAAAATACTGATGGACTATCTTGACCATAAAGCCTTAGTGTAAACCATGTGACGCCTATGGGGGCGGAGCTTGTTCATCTAATAAATGGTGTCCCTGAAAACGCATTGCTCAGTCCTTGCACGAATGATTGCCTGCCAGTGATCAAGGGTATTTACTACTCGAAACGTGTTTGGCTTTAAGGAATAGCGCGGCAGGAGTGCTGTGTCTGCAACCACCTGGGGCATATGTGTGTTCACCCCTTCATGTGTGATGGCTTCACCGGGGGCAACCTTTTTTTTTTTTTTTCGACATAGCGCGGCTGGTCCAGCCGCGAAGCCGTCCCGCCGCCAGAAGAGGCGGATCCACGAGTCCCGCAAACGCGAGCTTGAGATGGAATGAAGGGGACCTGAGCCTCAGGTACATATTGGATGTACCACAACGTTTCCGGCTGCTGCTTTTATCTATTTTAGATTTAATGAACTGTGCCTCGAATATCTAAGGACTGTGCAATATACCCATTTGGGTTTGGATTGGGACTACGAGCTTGGCAAAATACTGATGGACTATCTTGACCATAAAGCCTTAGTGTAAACCATGTGACGCCTATGGGGGCGGAGCTTGTTCATCTAATAAATGGTGTCCCTGAAAACGCATTGCTCAGTCCTTGCACGAATGATTGCCTGCCAGTGATCAAGGGTATTTACTACTCGAAACGCGTTTGGCTTTAAGGAATAGCGCGGCAGGAGTGCTGTGTCTGCAACCACCTGGGGAATATGTGTGTTCACCCCTTCATGTGTGATGGCTTCACCGGGGGCAACCTTTTTTTTCGACATAGCGCGGCTGGTCCAGCCGCGAAGCCGTCCCGCCGCCAGAAGAGGCGGATCCACGAGTCCCGCAAACGCGAGCTTGAGATGGAATGAAGGGGACCTGAGCCTCAGGTACATATTGGATGTACCACAACGTTTCCGGCTGCTGCATTTATCTATTTTAGATTTAATGAACTGTGCCTCGAATATCTAAGGACTGTGCAATATACCCATTTGGGTTTGGATTGGGACTACGAGCTTGGCAAAATACTGATGGACTATCTTGACCATAAAGCCTTAGTGTAAACCATGTGACGCCTATGGGGGCGGAGCTTGTTCATCTAATAAATGGTGTCCCTGAAAACGCATTGCTCAGTCCTTGCACGAATGATTGCCTGCCAGTGATCAAGGGTATTTACTACTCGAAACGCGTTTGGCTTTAAGGAATAGCGCGGCAGGAGTGCTGTGTCTGCAACCACCTGGGGCATATGTGTGTTCACCCCTTCATGTGTGATGACTTCACCGGGGGCAACCTTTTTTTTCGATATATATATATATATATATATATTTTAAAAATATTTTTACTATGTTGTTCTCCCACAGCTGCTCGCTGGCATATACATCTACAAAAAAAAGGGGGGAGTAAGAGGACCACCCCCAAATCCAGAATTTTTTAATGAAATAAAGCACCCAACCTTACTTTTGCGAGGAGTGTCTTGTTCCTTTACCTGGGAAAAACCTTAAGTTTTTCGTAAAAACCTCACCCACCAGGGTTACTCCTTGGTGGCATGCTTCATCATAGGGTCCTTCCCGTTCTGCTATGGAATGGGGCGTGCTGCGACCAAACGGATTACGTGGGAGCACTGATTTACAGACTATGAGAGGCAGATGTTCCTGCAGGGCAGGAGTGAAGTAAAAGGAAGTGCGTTTAAAATTACCTGGCAAGTGGGTAAAGTTACTTTATTCCGACCCCTAGTCGGTAAGATTAAAAACAGGGGATGAATAGGGTTGTTGGAATTAATGTTCCCAAACCCTAATGGTCGACATGTTTCAAGCCTACCCCTCTCGGCTATTCTTCAGGACCTAGTACAGTGTTTATCAAAAACTAGTTCTACTCCTATAGTTGTTTCTCTAATCACAACTCACAAGAAACAAAGTGCAACAATCGCACATGCAAGCTCAGGTGTACAATTAATTAATACCACCTGGTCCTTGCATTGTTAATTTCTGGAAAAAAAGAAAAAGAAGGTAAAAGAACAATGATTATTTATCTCCATGTCGGCTCTGCCGTACTAGGAAGGGCTAAACCATTAAGCCCTTCAACCATGTGTGCACCTCCTAGGTGAAAGAAAATAACATTCCATTAGTGACTTTTCTGCTCATTCGTTTGTGGTTGCCATTGGCACTTCTAGTGAAAAGTAGGTGGTCACTAAATTAAAAAAAAATTAAAAACACACATGACATGTCCGTTGTACTCGTTATCAATACATCGAGTGAATACCTATTCGAGGACTGTAAAGTAATTCATAGCTGTTAGCACCACATAAAACACACACACACACTTGAGTCATGTACATATTGTTACTGAAGCCCGCGCTTCATGGTTTGACCGGCGGGGAGTTCAGCCTCTAGTTATACACTGTGGCGGGAAAAATATTTAAAGTTAGTGGTATTATGAGGAAATACAATCTTATGCGTAAGATTAGCGAGTCGCTACGTTAGGGGGTTGTTATAGACTCACCTCGTCTCAGCCGTACTCCTCAAAAATACCTATTGGTTTGCCGCTCGGGTACCACATCTTACCCGGTCCCGCTGCGGAGGTGGAATAAAAGGACCCGTTTGCACGTACGTGTGCTTCCGTGGCCCGTTCTGTGAAAATAAACTGGTGCGCTGACCTATCAAAATGGCCTCCATGCGTGGGCCATTGCGAAAGTAGGAAGTATGTAAAAATACGGCCATAGCCTAGATTGGCAAACATGTAATATTCAAAAGAAGGTTAGTTTTTTTAATAAAGGCAGTGTCGTAGAACGATGCTGATTTTGGTCCAAAAAATGGGGGACATCGGTTTTGAAGAAAAAAGTTAGGTATTCGGCAGTGCTGGTTGCGTGGGCAAGATAGTCCTCTACACATCAAAACGTTATTCGCGTGTTCGTAAACACATGTGATTATTGGTAATCTCAAAAAGGGTGTCAATAAAATCTGTTGTTACAGCAGGTCATAACATTTACATAGCTCTTTTATGGGGACTCCTCAAGGCCATATCTTCGTAAGGAAGTGAAGCACCCTATGTTTCTGAGTAGAAAAAGGTCTGGTGTGTCATAACATATGGGGCGTATCCAGTGTTCCAAGTGGTTGACACTTTGCGATTTAGTGTTTATCTAACAAAACTATTCCATGGTATGTTGTCGTTCAGGCCCTCTGCATGTGTCCTCAATTTAAAAACCCATTGTGGCTCCTTTTCGAGGAGTCTGGTTTCTACTGATTCATGGTGTTCCATTGATTTTAGTACGACCGATTTGAAGTCTTGGACCGTATGTTTCATCTCAATATAATGTGCGGAAATCTTAGTAGTTGACCTCTCGCAACGCACATTACTCCTATGTTCACAGATTCTAGACTTCACCTTTCTTGTGGTCATCCCAATGTAGTTATGGCCACATGGGCACGTGATCATATAGACAACCCTCTCTGTTTTACAATTTGTGAATTTCCTAAGTTGCCTTGTGATCCTGTTGTTTAGTGTGAGAGTTTTTGTGGGTTCTGTTAAATGACAGACGCTACAATTGCCACACGGATAGTGGCCTGTTATAGGGGCCAGGGTCCCCTGTGTGTTCATCCTTGTGTTTAGATGTTTTTGTGGACGTGTGTGTACTAGAATGTCTTTTAAACTTCTGCCTCTCTTGTGTGAGAACATAGGGCGTGGTATTGTCAAAGAGCCACTGTTGAGAATTCGCCAGTGTTTGTTAATGATCTTAGATACAGCATTTGCTGCTACGTTGTAAGTTGTTATACAAATAGGCCTCTCCTCCTTCCCTTTCGCACTTGGTGGCTCCAAAAGGGACTTTCGGTTGTTGTTCCTGGCTCTCTTGTTAGCTCGTGACACAGTTCTCTTTGGATATTTCCTCATGATCAGTTTCTCAGCTAGGCGGTCTGCCTGCTCCTTGTAGTCCCGTAATTCTGAACAGTTCCTCCTTAATCTCAGAAACTGCCCGAAGGGAAGGTTCTCCCTCAGATGGAGCGGGTGGAAACTGACGTAGAGTAAGAGGCAGTTCTTTGCTGTAGCTTTTTCATGTGTGGTTGTTCTCAATTTGTTGTTCCCATCTATTATGATGTTTAGGTCCAAGAACACCAGTTCTTTTTTACTCAGGGTGCTTGTGAATTTGAGGAACTCATCTTGTGTGTTGAGCCAGAGTAGGAAGTCCTGTGCTTTGCATTCGTCACCCTCCCAGACTACTAGGTCATCGTCAATGTACCTTTTCCACAGTTTAATTTTGTTCCTAAAGGGGTTGGGTGGTGCGAGTATTTTGTGGGTTTCTAGGTGGTGGACGTAGAGGCTGACTACACTTGGGGCAAAAGTGCTGCGCTTACTGGTCCCATGTTGCTGGTGGTATAACGTATCCTAAAACCTGAAGAAATACTTGGTGAGTGCCCACTTGCAGCATTCCAAAACTACATTCTTGGGTGTTTGGTAGGTCCATTCTTTTTCAAAAAGGACTTCCTCAATGATGTTGAGGGTATCCATATGTGGGAGGCTAGTATAAAGGCTCTCCACTTCTAGGCCCATGAGTAGATGTATCTCCGGGTTGAAATATAGATCCTTCAGAAGGTTCAACACCGCCTAAGTGTCCTTCAGGTATGTTTCAGTCTTTTGTATAATCGGTCTCAGGAATGCATCTGAGAATTTTGAAGGGGGTTCCAGGATGGAGCTGATACCCGACACAAACGGTCGTCCAGGGGGATTTTCCAGTGCTGTATGTATTTTCGGTATCGTGTAGTAGTAGGGGGTTTTGGGATTTTTGTTATTCAAAAACTCCCCTTCCTTTTTTGTGATCCAATCGTGTGTCAGAGCCTCCTCAATCATGCTCATTATCTTGATACTCAGAAATTCTGTCGGGTCGGTTGTCAGCGGGATGTAATTTTGTCTGTCCCCCAGAATTTGTAGACATTCCTCTCGGTATGCTTCTGTTGTTTGTACTACCGTTGTTTCCCCTTTGTCCGCCGGACATGTCATGTGTGTTTTTTAATTTTTTTTTATTTAGTGACCACCTACTTTTCACCAGAAGTGCCACGGGCAACCACAAACGAATGAGCAGAAAAGTCACTAATGGAATGTTATTTTCTTTCACCTAGGAGGTGCACACATGGTTGAAGGGCTTAATGGTTTAGCCCTTCCTAGTACGGCAGAGACGACATGGAGATAAATAATCATTGTTCTTTTACCTTCTTTTTCTTTTCTTCCAGAAATTGACAATGCAAGGACCAGGTGGTATTAATTAATTGTACACCTGAGCGTGCATGTGCGATTGATGCACTTTGTTTTTTGTGAGTTGTGATTAGAGAAACAACTATAGGAGTAGAACTAGTTTTTGATAAACACTGTACTAGGTCCTAAAGAATAGCCGAGAGGGGTAGGCTTGAAACGTGTCGACCATTAGGGTTTGGGAACATTAATTCCAATTACCCTATTCATCCCCTGTTTTTAATCTTACCGACTAGGGGTCGGAATAAAGTAACTTTACCCACTAGCCAGGTAATTTTAAATGCACTTCCTTTTACTTCACTCCTTCCCTGCAGGAACATCTGCCTCTCATAGTCTGTAAATCAGTGCTCCCGCGTAATCCGTTTGGTCGCAGCACGCCCCATTCCGTAGCGGAACGGGAAGGACCCTATGATGAAGCATGCCACCAAGGGGTGATCCTGGTGGGTGAGGGTTTTACGAAAAACTTAAGGTTTTTCCCAGGTAAAGGAACAAGACACTCCTCGCAAAAGTAAGGTTGGGTCCTTTATTTCATTAAAAAATTCTGGCTTTGGAGGGTGGCCCTAGCCTCCGTCCTCGTACTCCCCCCTTTTTTTGTAGATGCCCATGGGAAAAGCAATGCACTACAGTACAGGGACAGGATTAAGGAACATGATATTGTATTTTGCACGTTCATCACAGACTATCCCATCCACAAAATACAAAGTCACCTACTTTTTAGTCCTACTTTCCTACCTGGCCTCACCCTCCGTCACCACATTTACATTACTTGTTCCCAACAAAATAGATTTGCTTGGCTGTTAGGAAAATCTGTATTAACTTAGTCAACTGCAGGTAAGTTAGAGGGAATAGGCTGGCTAGGTAGAAGTTTCACTGGTCATCCACATCAAGTGCCTATGTTTTTGCTGGTAGTGAGCTACTTTTTTCAGCAATTGTTGAAAGGGAAAAATATGAACTGACAAAATACGTATGGAAGCAATGATAAAATATATCACTTGGCCAGAGGAAAGTGGCGCATGCAAAGAATGTTTGTTTAAAATTTTATGGAAGGCTGGGACAGAACAAGGAAGTTAGGAAAGGACTGGGGTTACTTATGTACTAGGGAGTGAATGAGGGGGCACTGGGAGTGAAGGGAAACACAACTATTTTTTTTTGCATTGCCATGACATTTGTAAAGGGGCCTACACATTAACTGAGGCAGACACATATTGCACAGCCAACAATGCAGTGCCGCTGATGTAACCATGCAGCGGATAGGTCGCGCATGGCTGTCACTGGTGGAATGCTATGGGTAGGGACTAGGTGGGAGGTGATTGATGATGATTGGTGGGTACTAGGAAGGATACATAATATATGTTGCACTTGAAAACTACTGGGAGTCAAGGGAGTAGTCTGAAATACCACCTCAAACCTTTGAATCAAAAACCTTGATAAGAAAAACATTCCGTGTTTACTCTTCTTCCCAGGGATTTTTCCATTCATCATTGCATTGTTCTTCTAGTATTTTTATTCTTCACCCTTGGGTTTGCTACTCAGTCACCATTTAAATTTTACATTCTCTCCATCCAGTCTTCACCTATGAATGCCATCCACCCATATATCCATCCATCCAAACATGGCTCTCATTCTCAACAAACCTTTCACCAACATACATTTGTCATTTAACCACCCATGCATCCTTTGACCCATCAAGCCCACTGGAGGATTCCTTTCACCCATACACTTTCACCCAACCAGGCAGGCAGGCATCCTTTCACCTTTCATCCATTCTTCACCCACCCATGCATCCTATCAGCTACCTACAGTATGTGCATCCTTTCACCCACGCATCCTTCTCTTCCAGTCATATTACATTTCACCCGTCCTTCATCCTTCCATCCTAGTTCTTTCACTTTTCCATCAACCCATCAAGGTCTGACTCTTCATGAAACTTTCTCTGCTGAGTTGAAGATAGAAGAGGCCATAAGTTACTCAACTTCCGCTGTATATGCTAATAAAGAAGGGTGTGTTCAACTGTTCACAAGTCTCTACAGTACAGTGCACACCCTTGCAGCGAGTATATGATTAATGGTCAATAAGTAAGCAATATGACTTACTACTGCCCGCCACTGCTGCAGGCTCACCCCCTACAGCTGCTGCATCTGGTACCTGGCTGGCGCTGCCGTCACCGCTGGCCCCGGCACTGATGGTCGGTGCGGCTAGAAAAAACATTACACATTTTTTAGATGCCTGATACGCCTCGCCCTATTGATTTTTTTATAGCAAAATTTTAAATACACCACACATCTCACTACAATTCAGATACAGACAGTATCTTCTATCAAAATTTTCAGGTTGGGCATTTTGTTGGTGGCAATTTTTGAAAAGCCTCTCAAGAAGACAACCTGTAAAGGACTGGAGTGGCCAGAGCTATTGATGAATCTGAGCTTTTGAAAAGAAATAAGAGTGGACAACTGGGCATAAGGTATTGGTTGGAAAATGCAATGGGGCCGTCCTCCTTCTCATATTTCCTTCTAGCCATGGTGCACTGTAATCAGCTCACCATCAACTGCTGCTAATAATACTAGGCCTAGATAAGAAACAGAAGACACAACTTTGGGGTGTCCAACGTGACCATGGCCACTCTCTCATTTTACTGATTGACCAATGACATCAGAAAGTAAAAGAAAGCCTTCTCATCTCAACAAACATGTTTAGAATACCTTACTTGGGTATGCAATCTACACTACAGAGTAGTAGGACTAGTATTAGTACATGACCATTACCAATGGGTTCTCTGAGTCTTACAGTACCACCAATAGACAGTCCATAAAATATATAAGGGGAGAGGGAAAGCTGACTGAAAAACCAGAAGACAGGAAGCTACAGACAGACTAGTACAGACAGAGACAGTTTGAGGTAAAATACAGACACTAGGAATATAGAAAATTGGTAAATAAGATAATACAGGGATAACAAGAATTTAGAAACAGATAGACCAAAGAGGATTTGGGAACAAAATAAAATTAGGATAGGGGTAGAAAATAAATAGTTCAAAATAAAGAGCAGTAAAAGTTAAGGAAGTATATAATAATATTAACAACAGGAGAACTTACTGGGGCCAGCAGAGCCACTGGCCGAGGAGCGTTTTTTACTCTGGGAGGCACCTCCAGCTCCCGCACCTGCTTCGGACGATCTCTTGCCCCTGGATGCTGATGTAAGACATAATTAAAGAGACAAAAATGATTGGTGGTAAATAAATAATCTCTCCAAAAAGATTTTTGGACAGGAAGCGGCAATTGCAATAACACTGAAATTTCCTAAATCAAATCGACTAGTAGTAGACTAGTATCACAGATGGTCCTATCTATTTATTTCACATTTCCCAAACCTACCTACCTTGCCTATTCCAAAGACTTTGGAATTTCAAATAAATTGCAACAAATGATGTTTGCTTCTAAATTCCAATCTCATGTGCAATCATTCTCAACCCCCCTCTGACGGGCCAATTCACTAAGTCTGCGTTTTGTCTTTAAAATGCATAGATTCACTCATATATACACCAAATTGGTTGGTTGCTTGTCACTGTATGAGTTACAAAAGAGGTTCTAAGAACTGAAGTGAGAGAACGCGCCCCGCTAAATTACTAATACTAACTACCACTATCTTAGTGACAGGAGAAAGGAAAGGAGTTTCTCTGTAGTCTGTATTACGTAAGTTCTTACATAATCAGCCTAAGGGAGCGCAAAGTCGCAAACAAATACGATTAGGTAGCACCGGTCACCTGCCTAGAATAGCGATCAAATAATATAAGATTTGTAAACGTAACTTACCTACATGTGAGCAGCATGCTTGTTATTTGGGAAAAAAATATTAGCAAAATCATAGAGCACAGAAGTAATAATAATATTAATAATTAGCTGCACACCAAGCCCTGCAACCTCAAACCCTAGCAGGTCCTGCTCTCGGTCCAGGATGTTGGACCACTGGTGCGTCAGCTGATTGTGGGTGTGCCGAACCCCAAAGCAGCGATACACTGCCCAGCGCACCCTCGCCCAGCGCTGCTGGCACTCTCAGAGTACGTGCTCAGACCCAGGCATGCCGCCTGCTGCCAGGGGAGGTGGCACTGGACAAAAAAAACAAGCGCTGCTACCTCCGAAAACAAGGCCCGGGGCTGCACCCCTTTCGGGCGTCGCATTCCACAAGGAATGCGGCTCCTGGTTGCCGCCTTTTTCGGGGCACCCTTCTCTGCCATGATGCTGGGGGGGCGGAAGAGAGAAAGTATAGAAAGTATACAAAAACAGGAATAAGAGGGAAGGAAGTAAAAAAAATAGGAAAGAAGTAGAGAGAAAAATTAAGTACAAAACTCACCAAAACAGTACAAAAAAGTAGAAAAAAACGCAAAATACACACTTAGGAAGAAAATTAATAAATAAAAATATCAAAAAAAAAGTTTTAGGAATCAAAGATTAAAAAGATTAAAGAAGGATCAAAAAGTAGGCTCCATCACCATAAACAGAGTCAGAAGCAAGATGGCTGCGCCCATCAGCAACCATGAGGTGCATTTTGCGCAATATTTCAGCCGGAACACGCAATCTGCGTTGCAGTATGGTAGAAACGTCATGCGAATGGGCAGGACAAGCACCTCCGCTTGCTTGCGAAACTCTGCACAGCGCAGCAGGGTTTTTTTGTGGCTTTGCAGAGTTCCGCATTACGCTGCTACATGAACTCCACCCACCCTTAATTTTGACCCAGTGGTCTGCCTTTTTCCCCAACTCTAGAGGAGAAAGTGGACCTAGGTTTACCAGATGCTGATGTAACTTCCTATTGTAACAAATACTCAAAAGATGGTCTTTCTTGATTAAAATGTGAAGCCCTGCATAGCCATTCACATTGTTACCTGTTAACCAACCATCTAGTGTTTTTACTGAAAAGTCAACAAATTCTACCCAGTACTGACTCTGGGTTTTTCAGGTCTCCCTGAACCTATTCTATACTCTTCAGTGGTGACCCCAAAGCCCTCAACCAGGGTACCCTTCATGAGGTCATAAGCTCAGGAAGTAGGTTCCAGGTGTCTCAAAGTCCCTCAACGGGTACTTACTTCTGGTGGTTTGGGAGTCTGGAGTGGACTCTTCTTCTCGGTGTATCCCATTGGAAGTCCGGTTCCCTGGGTATTGGCATGCTGTGGCTGCGGTAGGTCCTGGAGTCTCCAAACTTGGTGGGGAGACAGATCTGACCCTCTGGAGCTGTTATACCTTTGCCACTTTGGTGCTGCATCGTGGTCATCAGGGGCAGCACATCGACAAACCAGACTTCAAAGGATTGGTGCTTGCGATGTACAAGGGAGTGAAGCATTCAGTCCAAAGGAGCTTCATGGTGATTTCTTGAAAAGCAGATGTGCACCGGGGTTCTTGGAGTCCTTTCATGTTTCAGGACAACACAGCAGAAGCGATTGTCGAGTCTTGGGAGCAGCAGGCAGGGTTTGGCACCTTTTTATCCTACAGCAGGGCTTTAGTTCTTGAGCAGTGGGTCTTCTTTGTCCTGGTCTTCTCTTGTCTGTCTAATCTAGTGTTCAGGTCTCGGGGTGCCACCTAAATGCTGAATTTAGCAGTGCTAAAAGGGGAGGCAGGTAGTAGCCAATGTGTTACTTACCTTTAGGGTGTCCATACCCTCTAGTGACCACTTCCTGTGGGAAGGGGCACTACCCTAGCCCTGATAGGAGTTTTCCTCACCATCTCAAGATGGTGGAATTTCAGGAGGGGTTCACATCGCCTGCTCTGCCCTAGGGGTGGTGTAGGCTAAGTGGGGACCCTCCTCCTAATCAAACTAATTTTCCTGCCTTTCCGCCCACCAAAAGTGGAGCAGGAAAGTGGGCTTGGCTTCCCCCACTATCTGGGGGTTCCTGGGTTGGATTTCAAAGGTGGCATCGCTTTTGAAGCTTCCCACTGAGGAAGGCCATCCTGTTCTGGAGGAGGTGTAAAGCTTCTCTGCCTAGAGGAGGCTTTGTCTCTGTCCTCTGAGAGCACTGGCTGTCACCCCATAAGATGAGAATCATGTATGGAAGTGGAAGGCTTGAGAAAGCAAGTCAGGAACCACACCAGTGCTCAGTAGGCTTTCAGGGGGCCCTCTAAAAGGGTCTCCTGTGTGAATTTATTAATAAATCCGCCACTGGCATCAGTGAGGATTTATTAAGACAAGGTGTTTGGTCAGTGAAGACATCATGGAGCTAGGAAACCCTTGTTGACAAGTATCCAGACATGTACTCTTTATGGCTTCCCTGTGCACTTACAACAATAGACTGGACATTGTAGAGGCATATCTGCTCATGCTGATATGCCCACACATAGGATATAGTTCACCCTGTCTAAGGGCTAAAGGCCTGCAGTAGGGGTGACTTACCTATACCTTATGCATTGTATGGTTGGCATGGCACACAGGGCTGTGTGCCATGTCGACTCTTCGGATTTCTCTGCACCAAGACATGTAGCCTGCAATGGCAGAGTGCATAGCCTTAGTGAGGGGTCTCTGGCGTGGCACAACCAGTGCTGAAGCCCAAGAGGACCCTCTTCAGTACCCATGACCTGGATGCCAGGGGTACCATTTAATAGGGACTTACAGGGGTAACTGATGTTGTGCCAATCATAGTACATGTTTTGGGAAAGAGATCTGGCACTGGGGACCTGGTTAGCAGGGACCCAGTGCACTTGCAGTTTGAAATCACGTCAGACATCAAGCAGAAAATGGGGGTAATCATGTCATAAGGGGGCTGACCATGTCAAAAGAGGCACTTTTCTATACATGGAGTATAGTGCACCCTGCCTTAGGGCTATAAGGCCTGCAGTAGGGGTGACTTACCTATTCCTCATGCAGTGCATGTGGACATGGCACACAGGGCTGTGTGCCATGTCGGCTCTTCGGTTTTCTCACCACCAAGGCACGCATCCTGCAATGGCAGTTTGCCTGGTCTTGGTGAAGGATCCCTGGGTTGGCACAATGTGTGCTGCAGCCCTAGAATACCCTCTTCAGTACCCATGTCCTAGGTACTATGGGTACCATTTACTAGGGACTTAAAGGAGTGGCTGATGTGGTGCCAAATGTGGTCCAGTTTCAGGAAAGAGATCTGGCACTGGGGACCTGGTTAGCTGGGACCCGGTGCGCTTACTGTTCGAAATTACATCAGGCAAAAAGTGGGGGATAACCATGTCAAAAGAGGCATTTTCCTTCACTGACCCACTCAGACACTCCTGCACCCACTTAGACATCTATGCAAATGGTCAGAGACTCACTCAGACAGTGATGCACCTACTAACACACCCAGTGAGACACTTATGTAGGCAGTCCCAGACACACACACACACCCAGTCACACACCCATTGAGACACTCATGCACTCAGTCACACACCCACTGTGGTACACTTGCACTCACTTACACACTCATTTTCAAAGGTTACAGGTAGGAAATAGAATGTAAAAGGCTTTAGAAATTCACTGAAAAAACCAAAGGTTACAGGGATGTCATAGTTAGGAAATAGAATTTAAAAACCTAAGAAATCGACTGAAAGAATCAAAGATTACAGAGAAGTTATATTTAGGCTAGCGTTTCACTTGTGCAAAACCAGTAAAATTCAACAGTTATATTTACCTGAGCTAACTATAACTTACACCCCGCAATGCACTGCTTATGACTCCACATATAACATCACTTATGACATGGTCAGTGATATAACTGATGACAACTCAAATGGCATCACTGATTGATTACATCATCCAGTGATTGTGAGTGTTTTCTAAACATGTCTGAGTGTTAAATATATATACTAAGATACTACAAAACTTAAATTAGTATAGTTTGTATACTACTAAAGAGTAATACTATTTGTAACACATATTAGGTGAGTGGTTGTGTGGTTGTGTATATCTATGTATGAATACATATCTGAGTGGCTCAATGGGTGCATGAGTGGTTGTGTGAGTGAGTGAGTGGCTGTATGGGCGAGTAAGTGCCTGTGTGTGGCTAAGTGGGTGAGTGAGTGGGTGTGTTAATAGTATGTGGGTGAGTAAATGGATATATGAGAGGCTGTATAGGCATGTGATAGAGTATGTGAGTGGATGTAAGGTTGAGTGAGTGGGTGCATAAGTGGTGTATGGATGAGTACATTGGTGTGTGAGTGACTGTAGGGGTGTGTGAGTGAATGTGAGAGTGGCTGCATGGGTGTGTGTACTTGTATCTGTGACTGTATAGGTAAGTGAGTACAGTTGTTAGCATCTGTATGAGTAAGTGAGTGGGTATGTGAGTGACTGTGTGGGTGAGTGTATGGCTATATGAGTGACTGTATGTGTGAATGAGAAGGTGTGTGAGTAGCTGTATGGGTGACTGAGTCAGTGTGTGAGTAGCTGTATGGGTATATGAGTGGGTGTGTTAGTGTCTGTATGGCTGGATATATGAGTGGCTGTATTGGTGAGTGAGTGGGTGCATGAGTAGCTGTGTGGATGAGTTAGTGGTTATGTGAGTAGCTGTATGAGTGAGTGGATGTGTGAGTGGCTCTATGAATCAGTGAGTAGGTGTGTGAGTGCTTGTATGAGTCTGGGAATGGGTTTGTGAGTAGTTGTGTGATAGTGGGATTGGGTGTATGTGAGGTTGTATAGGGGTGTGTATGAGTGGTTCTGGGAATGAGGTCAGCAGTGATATCATCAGTGATGTTATTTGAGATATCTTCAATGATGTCATCAGTGATGTCACTGAACATATCATGAGTGATGTAATATTGGAGGTCATAAGCAGTGCATTGCGGGGGCATAAGGTATAGTTAGCTCAGGTACCTATTACAGCTGAATTTCACTGTGACAAATGTGACCATTCAGAAGAGCTGTATGATTAGTAAGGAAATGAAATGAAATGAAAGCAGTGTTTCTATTTGTTTTCAGCCTCAGTAAACCTCAAAGCAAAGTTGAATAGGGTGCCATTAATGGTGCCTTGTATGATAGTGGTCTACCATTCTTCTGCTCTATTTGTATCTTCTTTCTTAAGACAAGTCTGAGAACCTGATACTGAGAAAGAAAAATGCTCAACAACAGTCACATTTAACAGGTATGTGAATTATGCTGTGGCATGAAAAAACTGTTGGTATAGTTGATACAGAAGAGCTGAGTGTGAGTAAGGTAGATGAAAGTGAGCAGGATGTTTGAGAAAAGTAAAAGGAAATGTTGGAAGTGAGTAGAAGATGAAAATACAGTAATGTGTTTTGACCAGGAACTATGAATAAAAAGTGGTAACGAGAACCAAAACACAGAATGCACCAATGTAGGAAATGCTGATATATGCAATACTGCATATATATCAGCATTTTATTATGTATACAGTTTAAGCCTGGGCGTAGTTCGCGAAGTAGCGGTACGCGAAGCTACGCAAAGTGCAGTTCGCACTACGCGAGCTACGCGTAGCACTACACGAACTGCATAGTGCACTGTTCGCAATGATTGCACAGTGCCGGATGCTTGTCCGCACTGTGCAATCATTGAAAACAGCATCTTGCACAGTGCGAGCTGTCTTTTACTGCCGCTCGAGTAGATTTTTACTCGAGCGGCAGCTTTCTCAACGCGGACTGGTAGTTTCTCATCGCGAGCGGTCGCAAGCATAGGAGACCACTCGCAATGAGAAACCTGACCTCCCCGCATTGAGAATCTCGCCGGGAGGTTTATTTTCCACGCTCGCGATTGGCAACTTGATGTTGCTGATCGCGAACGAGGAAAAAGTCTCGCCGGGATGTAATTTTTCTTGCTCGCGGTCGCCAACTTGACGTTGAGGACCACGAGCAAGCAAAAAATGACCGCTGCACTACGCTACGCTACGCGTGTTTGCACTGTGCTATGTGCAATTCGCGTTGTGCGAAGTAGCGCAAACTTCGCAAACTACGCGAGCGTAGCGTAGTGCTTTGCCCAGGGTTAATACAGTTATGCAATGACATATACACAGATATATAGATCAAGATGACCTGGTTCACACTGATGTTTATGCTAAGACAGCAAGGTATAGTTAAATATGTTAACTTTTCACACATAATGATATAGCTATGCATACAGTAACAGAGCAACGGGTACAGTGATGCATACATTTACAGAGTCACAAGGAAGCTGATGTGTGCAGTAAGTCACTCAGAGAGATATCGATGTATGCAGTTAGATATCTACCTAAAAAGTAAAATGTAAGCTGAGGTACCCAGAGAGAAATTGAATTATATAGCAGGACATTTAGAGGTAGTAAAAGATATAGTGAGACACTTAAGTACACCATTGTATATACAGTAACACATTTATAGACAGAGGCATAAGGTATTGGGGCTGTAATACAGGCATGACATACAAATAAGTATTGAGAGATCCTAAGCAGACACTGTAATCTAGGGATAACCACTGTAAAGGGGATTATAACATTTCTAGAAAGATACCCAGCAAACAAATACAGACAGTGTCACAACCATTTGCATACCTGTACAGATACTCTCATATCTTCTATGCACATACCCATACAGACAGTGTGACAACCATTCACATACCCATACAGAAACTCTCACATATCTATGTAGATGCCCTTATATTCATTCACATACCCATACAGATTCCTACATCCTCTCACATACCCATACAGAGATTCTCACATCCTATCACATATCCATGTACACACCCTTATACCCAATCACATGCCCATACAGAGACTCTCACACCCTCTCATATACCCAATCATAGACTGTCACACCCTCACACATACCCATACATACACTGTCACATTCTGTCACATACTTATACAGGCACCCTTATACCCATTCATATACCTATACAGATATTCTAACATCCTCTCACATATGAATACAGACACCCTTATACACATTCACATAGCTATGCACAGACTCTGGCATCCTTTCACATACTCATACAGACCTCCTTTATTCTGATTCACATACTTATACAGTGGGACACCGATTCACAAACACAGTAATACCCATTCACATACTGGTACAGTGACTCTGACATCCTCTCACATACCCATAGAGAGACTCTGGTATCCTCTCACATACCCATACATTGACTGTCACACCCTCTCAACTACCCATACAGATAGTGTCATAACCATTCACATACCCATACAGAGACTCTCACACACTCACATACCGATGTAGATACAAATATACCCATACACGGACTCCGATACCCTCTCACATATCCATGCATAGACTTTCAGACCCTGTTACATACCCATACAGACACTCTTATACCCATTCACATTCCTACGTAGATTTTCTCACACCCTCTCACATATCCATACAGACACCCTTATAACTATTCACATAGTTATAGACAGACTCTGACACTCTTTCACAGAATCATTCAGACCTCTTTTATTCCCATTCACATACTTATAGACATAGTGACACCCATATATTCATACATAGACTCTTACACCCTCTCACATACCCATGCAGACACCGTTATACCTGTTCACATACTGATACAGAGACTGACATCCTCTCACATACCCCTAGAGAGAATCTCACACCCTTTCACATACCTATACATAGACTGTCACACCTTGTCACATACCCATACAGGCACCCTTATACCCATTCACATACCTATACGGATACTCGCACACCCTCTCACATATCCATAAGGACACCCTTATACCCATTCACATAGCTATTCACTAACTCTGACACCCTTTCACATAATCATTCAGACCTCCTTTATTCCCGTTCACATACTTATACAGACAGTGTGACACTCATTCACATATTGATACAGATACTCTTACATACTCATACAGGCCTCCTTTATTCTAATTCACATACTTATACAGTGTGACACTGATTCACAAACTCATACAGATTTTTATACCCTCTCACATACCCATACAGACACCATAATACCTATTCACATACTGATACAGTGACTCTGACATCCTCTCACATACCCATAGATAGACTCTCACACCCTCTCACATACCCATACATAGACCATCACACCCTGTCACATACCCATTCAAACCTCCATTATTCCTATCCACATACCCATACAGACAGTCTGACACCCATTCACATACCCATAAAGAGATTATCACACCCTCTTACAAACCCATACAGAGACTCTCACATCTTCTCACATATCTGTATATGCACCCTTATACCCATTCACATATGCATACAGAGACTCTCACACCCTCCCATATACTCATGCATAGACTGTCACACCCTCTGAGATACCCATACAGACAATGTAACAACCATTCACAAACCCACACAGATACTCTCACACCCTCTCACATATCTACACAGACACCCTTATACCCATTCACATACCCATACAGAGACTCCTATACCCTCTCCCATATGTATTCAGAGACTCTCACTCCTTCTCCCATACCAATACATAGACTCACACACCATCTCACATACCCTTAGAAACAGTGTCACACCCATTTTCATATCCATACAGAGACTCTGACGCCTTCTTACATACCCATACATAGACTCTGACGCCCCCTCACATTCCCATACAGACAGCAAAAGTGTGACAACGAATGACATACCCATAGAGAAATTGTCATATCCAGTGACATAACCATGCAAAGACCTAGATTTGCATATAGATACTAGAAACATAAATATAGTTTTCTGTTTATTATGTTGTATTGTTTCGTGAATACATTAGTTATTTACTGAATTATTAGATGATTCAATCTTGACCTTAATGTATTGTTTATTACTTTTCCAGATATACAGTTTTGAAAAAAAAGAACTATAATGCCTGACAAAACACAACAAAGAAAGAAACAGAGGAAACAGTATTATCAACTTCAAAGTGAGACAGAAAAACAAAATAAGGTGGAGAATGTCCAGAGGAAAATAAGAGAAGCTGGTAAGACTAATAAGCAGTTTCTCAAAAGAATAAGTTGTAAAATACAGAATAAGAATAC
Source organism: Calotriton arnoldi (assembly GCA_963921515.1). NCBI lineage: Eukaryota > Metazoa > Chordata > Amphibia > Caudata > Salamandridae > Calotriton > Calotriton arnoldi. Next base: position 740,888 of record CAWUFW010009833.1, read on the forward strand.
AGTCTTATCTAAAAAGGGAATTTGCACATCAAGTTGTAAAAAGCAAGGAGTATGTGTTTCACAAACTAGGAAATGCTCTAAGAAATCAGGGAGAAATATAAGAATAGAAGTGATACATGTACGCAAAAGAATCATATTGAGAGTGTTAATGAGAAAGCATTTGCTTTGAAGAGGAAAGTATTTATATTAATATTAAATAGAATGGGGACACTAGACAAAAGTATTGTGTATGAAGAAAAGAAGTGTAGGAAAAAGGGTTATTAATAGAACTAGTTTTTGCAAATTGTTTAAAGGCGAATGAAAGTCGTGTCTAGTACAGAACCTTATTTCAATGAGGAAAGCTATTTCCAAGAGAATACACTTGCGCATGCAGTTTATTTAACTGGTTGTTGTTATGAAGTAAATGATGATACTCCTGTTTGAAAAGAGGAGATGATTCCTTTGAATGTAGAGGAAATGATAGCTGAAGAGGTGCAAGGAAGGCGCGGACGGGTACCAGTATACAAATGGAATTGTAGTAGTGTTTGTAGTACTCGTCAGGAATCAATTGATTTATTACAAAATTTAATACGTGACTTTCCATGCAGAAGTCTGTAAAAGAAAATTACAATTTTGCAAGGATTAAATTCATGTGAAGTGAGGAAATATAATAATTTTCAGGGACATTTACTGGCATGTCTTTAAAGGAAAGTTTGCAGAAGTACCTTTCATCATTTCAGGATGTTAGCTGTTCACCACTCCAAAATACGAACTTTGGTTAGAAGATTTTACTATGTAAAAACTCCTGCTTAATATTTAGAAAAGATGAATAGAACTTTTTTGTATGGGACATTAGCAGAGGTAGAGAAAGTTTGTGAAGATATTCATTTTCGGTTGTTTGGTCCTGAAAAGGAGTCTAGGTAAAATCAAGAGTTGGTTGTTTGAGGTGCAGAACAAGATACAGAAATTACAACTGAAAACTTTTCTCAAGACATTGCAAAGTTTAACACAGTTTCCTCAGAAAAAACAAACTGTGTTTGTATTTGTTGTCGATGCTCTCATTACAAACCGCAAACTCGGAATGTAGTTGTGTACTCTAAAAGTGAAAAAGAGACCAATGATAAGGGGCAAGAATTTGGGGCATATCTACTTGTTGAGGAAAGATTTGATTTGTCTGCACAGGAGATATCTGTAAGTACTGTTATGAAAAGTTTGAAAATAATAAAATGCCAGCTGGAGGTATAAATAACAAGTTAGAATTGGTATCTATTCCACAAGAGCTTAAAGCATTAAATGTTCATGAATTAATTCTTATACAATACATACATCCTTTTCAAGCAATAGTTTGTGTGGAGCCAACGACAGGGAAGTTACCTCTAACTGAGCTCCAGAGAGGACTAAAAGGAAGAGTTGAGTATTTACCTTTAGATTTTAAAAAGAATATTGAAGCTGTAGGGGTAGATAAAGAGATAGAAGAGCTGGCTATCATTTTAGTAAATGGGGTTCCAACTGAGAATAGAATGATCTGGCAAGAGTTAGTAGATGTTAATAAAGTTAAAAATGCAACATTATACCTTGTTGAAAATCATATTTACTATACAGATGTTAATGTTACTGAAAATGAAATTTGCATAGAGGATGATACCTTACCATCATGTGAACATATTGAAAAAGTATATCGATCAAGGTCAGAGGAAAGTTGTGAACACTATAGCATCCACCCTCTGCATTCTAAAGAAGGCATTGGTGATGCTTTTGATTTATATCAAATGAAGCAAGCAAAAGGAACTCCCTTAAGTGACTGGGAAAAACGTTTAGAGGCTCATGGTTTTCCTCAATTATTTCCCGCTGGTGTAGGTGAATGCTATGATGACTGCCCTGTACAGATGAAATGTCAGAAACAAGAAAAAATGCCAATACTGATAGTAAATCCACAATTAGTTTACCAGATCACACGTTAGATTCGTTGTGATCAAATGATCAAAGAGTTTTTTTTATTTTCATAACAAATGATGTTTCAACTCCATCAACTTTTTTTCGGAAAAAATCACTTTTTGGTCAACACAACACCAAATAATTCAATTAAAAACATAAACCACATATAATATTTCACAGACAAATACTTTGACTTCACACTTATTAGACAACAAAAGACAAGACTTTAGACAACAGATTTTTAAGACAAAACGATTTTTTACATCTGTACATCAATACATTAGCTCGAAATCCAGGACAAACAAAATACAACAATACAAGGGAACAAGAACCTGAAAAGATGTAGAAAAAATAAGAAAATAGCCCAACGTTAGTTTCTAATATTTACAACCGTCAATTATTCGATCAGGGCAAAGACCAAACAGTGTACTGTTCAGGGCAACCAAATACATTAGTCAATTTCTTTTTTAACATTTGAAGATGTAACCATGAAAAGAAGTTGGCCCGACAATCCGTTTTTTTGAACACTTGAAAGGTCGTGTAATGGTCAACGCATTTCGAACCTTGTCTTTTGTTGTCTAATAAGTGTGAAGTCAAAGTATTCGTCTATGAATTATTATATGTGGTTTATGTGGTTTATGTTTTTAATTGAATTATTTGGTGTTGTGTTGACCAATAAGTGATTTTTTCCCAAAATAAGTTGATGGATTTGAAACATCATTTGTTATGAAAATAAAAAAAACAATTTGATCATTTGATCACAATGAATCTAACGTGTGATCTGGTAAAATAATTGTGGATTTACTATCAGTATTGGCATTTTTTCTTGTTTCTGACATTGAATATATTGGCCTAGCCTTACTGATTTAGGGCCAAAACCCTCTTTTGTTTAGCACTGTACAGATGAAAGCAGCTCAATATCACTCAACACGATTATGCTCAGAGGATCCAAGATTTCATCAGTGCATTCCATATATATTCCATCTTTTGTTTGACAGTGACTTTTCTTGACCTTCCTATGCTGTGAATCATATACTGATGGCAGGAGCAAATCTGCAAAATCTGTCTGCAAGGAGAACTCAAATGCATGTTGAGAAACCTAGGAGTACCTACTTGGTTTGTTATACTTAATTGTGCTGAATATGCAAGGGATGATCTGCTTGAATTTTTGAGAGAGGCAAATTCAAATATTGCGGACATTAATGTAAAGACATCAGGAGAACTTTGCTCTTTGGAGCCAGCTAATGGTTGCAGATAAACCACAGGTTCCAAGCCATGATGTCTTTCATCTGCAACAAAAGTAATCCTCCACCTGGTGGAGTAACTGATTTCTTTTGGCGTAAAGAGTACCAAGCAAGAGGTGCTTTCTATATTCACATGCTGTTATGGATAAAAGAGGCTCCAAAATTTGGAACAGAGAGCGCTGAGTGTGTGCTCTCTTTCATTGAACAGTATGTGATGCGCACCATCCCGAAACACACTACTGACAAAGGTCTGGGACAACAAGTTCTGCGCTTTCAAACACATAGCTGTGGGAAATACTGCAGTCGAAAATAAAGATTGAAAGTAAAATTTTAGACAGGATGTCATTTTGGATTCCCACTACCTGTTATTTCACAAGGAAAAGTGAACAGCTTTTTGTCTGCAGTGAGACAAACAGAAACACAAAAGCCAACAAAAGACACACACAATCTGAGGCGTCCAATACATTAATGATTGCAGCAAAGTAATTCTGAAAATGTGGAATGCAAATATGGACATACAATTTGTTGCAGACAACTCTTTAGCTGTTGCTCAATATATCACTTCATACATTACAAAATTGGAGAAGACTGAGATGAAAGCGATGTGGCAAGAGATTAGTGCAGAAAAGAGTCTACCAAAAAAGTTGTGCAGCTTCAGTTTAAAAATGTTGTTGCATAGGGAGATTGGTTCTTATGAATGCTCGGACAAGTTGAATTCGGCAAGTTTGTACTATAAGTCTCGGGGAATAGTTTGAGTAAATTTAGGCCTTGGAAGTGCACAAAATAAAGTGTTAAAGTATTTTCTGGAAATTCAGTATCTAGCAGAGTTTGACCCGGAAAGTACAGACATAGTAAAAACAAACATGTTGGATACATACTACCCAAGAAAAAGTGTACACTTGGAAAACATGTGCCTATATGAAATTCTTCAGTACTACAGATACAGAACCAATATAAAAGAAAAAAAGAAGAAAACAAATTTTCAGTTCTCGGATGTGATGATTGTTTAGTGAAACACACAAAAGGAAATTTCACTAACCACAGGAAACCTAGTTGCAAAACTCCAGAGATAAGAGAGTTTTTCTATTTGGCACTGCTTCAACATTTCTAACTTTGGCATGCAGAAACTGAATTACTTGGAGGCTATGGTTGCTATGAAAATTCATTTAATGTTGTAAAAGACACTATTCAGTGTTAAGTCTTCCAAAATTATATGCAAATGTTAAGTGATCAGATTCAACAAGAAGAAGCAATTGCTGCAGAGGTAGCAAGGGAAGGTTTTCAAAGCAGTCAAAGTTCTGTACCACTTAGTCAAGATCCTCTTGGAGCACTTATTATTCAAAATGAAACTGTAATAGCAATGCATGAGGGGCAAATTGCAATGGACCAAGCTAGACAAGAAAATGAAGATCTGGAACAGTTAGTTGCACAACTCTGCAATGAACAGAAAGACATTTATATGGAAGTAAAAGAGAAAGTAGACAATGGATTTATCCACGACTACAAAGAATGCAGTTGCTCTTCTTTTAACCAATTCCGTTATACATTAGTGGCCAAGCTGGTACTGGGAAAAGCTTTTCAATTAATGTGCTGATCTCTTTACCTACAGAGCACAACAGAATCACATTTGTTATGTGTAGTTACAGCACCAACTGGATTAGCTGCAAACAATATTAAAGGAATTACTCTACATCCCCTACTAATGCTACTGTGGAACATGATAATAAACTGGAACTGGTGAAGCATGTCATGAGCTGGTAAGAGTTTAGAAGAAAATTAAGCTTTCAATCATTGATGAGGTAAGCATGGTCTCAAACCTAATACTTGCTTTCATTCTCTTAAGAAATCAACAAATTCTAAGAACAGAGTACGATGTTCTCTTCAGAGGAAAGCATTTCATTGTGTTTGGTGACCTCTTCCAGTTAACCCCTGTGAAAGGACAGTCTGTTTCAAGATCCTTGTCCATGAACAAACATGTAATTCATTAGGAAGTATTGGAAATGTGAACATATGGCTGAATTTCCAATAACAGGATCTGTTGAAAAATATGTGTCAAGCAACTGATGAGGTATATGAAAATATTCTCAAGGACATTAGAGTTGGAGTTCTGACCAAGGAAGGTATAAGTACCTTACAAAGTCGACTTATAAAAAAACTATTCTACTCTAACAAGACACCAGCATAGCTCATGTTCAATTTGATTGAAGATGGAAAATCAATACTGCTCTTAATGTCTACACTTCAAGAGTGCAGCAATTTCAGTGAAAAATTACTGAAACAGGACATTTTTGAACCAACAGCTATTGACAAAATGAATCACCAGGGAGTAACAATACTGCTGACATAGAAACTGCAAGCAAAATTGGATTCTTTAGAAAAATCTGTAACTAGGACTGTTGGATTAGAAAATTCTTTACGTGTTTGTAGAAAGTGTAGAGTAGTTTTGCAGCAAAATTTTAATGTTGAGGAAGGCTTGGTAAATGGTCATTTTATTAATTTTCCAAACAGGAATAAAGTTAAATATATAGCTGTAAAATTTAATCAGATTGATGGCACGAAACAGATTGGCCAATGTGTTGTACAGTTTTTGCTTTTGTAAGACTTATATGTGAAGCGACGCCAGTTCCCATTCTCTCTAGTGTATGCTGTAACTATCCATAAATCTCAAAGTTTAAGTGTAGATACAGCTTTTATTAATATTGGGAGTCGTGGATTCAAAGAAGCTATGTCATACGTTGCATTGTTGTGACTTCTAACATTGTCCGGTTTGTTTTTAGTTGATTTTGATGAAAAGGAAGTTAGTGCTGATATTGGTTGTGTTAGAGAGTATAATAGAATGAGAAGTGTATATGCTCCTCACTTAAGACAGTATTCTATTTATGAGAAACAGACAATCTGTCCTAAGTGCAAACTTACTAAGCAATCAATGGATGCTCTGCAAAAGAAGCAAAAGAAAGATACAGATGAGGATAAAAAGAAGAAAAAACACCAAAATAAAGAAGAACTTATCGGGTTTCAGTTGGAAAATAGAAATGGTATCAAGTGCTATGCTAATGTAGTTCTGAATGTTTCCTTTCATTTACTACATCTTGTAAATGCAATTGAGTATAAAGGAGACAGCAGGTTCTGCTCAAAAGTATATTGTTGGCTGCAAAGTTTACGTAGTTGTAGGTTTGTACTACATTCTGCTTCAGCAATACGACATGCAGTAGACACAATCAGTGGATCTGTGCTATTTTCTCAGAACTCCCAACAAGACGCACAAGAGTTTATTATGGTTATCCTTGGACTTTTGGAACAAGAAGAAGTGAATACCGAAGAGTTATTTGGTCTAAGTTACAGATGGGATCATGATTGTGTAGATTGCTGTTTTACATCTGCTACTAACATACATTTTGAAAGTTTCTCTATTTAACATTACCAGATTTGAAAACTGTACCATTTGAGAAGTTGATAAGAAATGCAAACCAGAACATGAGTTGCCCAAATTGTAGATCTGATTGTATGTCTACGTTACAGATACAGAGAAGTGGTAAATATATTATATTGATGCTTCAATGATTTAGAGTAGATGGATCAAAAATAGAAACTGAAATTTCAAATTTTAAAGCCAGACAAATTTCAATTTCTGGACCAACATACGCAACACTAGCTAACATTTTTCATGAAGGAGTTCATATAACTTCTGGACACTACACTGTGTACTAAAAAACTCTAAGTGGATGGACGGAATGTAATTACAGTAAGCTGACATTTAAATATAAAGTGCCTTTTAAACTTCCAATTTCATACCTATTCTTTTTACAACAAACGTTCTAAGAAGGATTTTGCTTTAAAAAGTTGTTCATTTTGGTGGTACTGTATAGATTATCAGTCTTTAAGACATCATTCGGCCTACTAAGGCTAATGTCTTCAAAATGGACTCTTACATATGGATATATGTTGCATCTATTTTCATAATTGGACTACTTGAATATCACTGTTTTTTAGGGGGATATGTGTATTAAAAGTAGTTGAGTAGCAACAAGTAAAATGAATTTTAAATGCTTTGTAGTGAGTGCATGCATAGGGTCACATATTTACAATGTTATACTGTGCAAGTCAATTTTTTTTCTACAATCCATGTGATTGTTTTTCCCCACTGTTCAACAATGAAACTTCATACAGTACATGTTTTAAGGTGTACAGGTATGAAAGCTGAGAACAGCAAAAATATAAAAATGATATGTTTAAGATAAATGTTTAATTGTTTTAGAAAGTTGCAGCTCTTTAATGTTTCTTTATTAACAAGACTATTTATATTGCAAAAACTAAAACTTTACTGTGCAAATCTATACTGTGCAACATTAACTTATCTGTATGTTTTCTCTCTTTTATCACAGATCCAAGGAATGATTTATTGCAGTAATATAGATACCTAACTCTATATTTACATTTATAGTACATCCAAAAACGCACACATTGATGCATACACTAAGACACCTACTCCATGAGGACTTTGTTTTACAAATTAGAACATTCTGCCCTCTAGGCATAGGTTTAGGAATGTTCTAATAGCCTTAGAGCCCTCCATAGCGGGCTCTACCGGCCATTAAAGGCCCACTCCCTTGTTAAAGGCCCTTGCCTTTGGCTCGGCCCTTTAACGCTGAAGTGCACCTTTAATAGCCAGTGGAGCCCGCTACAGCGGGTTCTAAGGCTATAGTAAAAAGTGCAAAACAATTAAATTGTATGGAAAAGACTTGGATAATAAAAAAATCTGTTTTAGAACAGTAAGAAAAAAAGAAAAAAATTTACAATGGAGACTCTTCTGTTTCTTGAACATGATGATACTGGCCTTGTATTTTTAAATAACAACCTCTTGGGACTTCACAAAATAACAACCACTATTTTAACTTCAATGCAGGTTGATAGAGTTTTAATGTTCTTAGACAGTTGGCTGAGGGTACATGTTCCTACTTCTCCGGTACTCAAGGAATTTTCGGTCTCCTTTAGAACTGTAACATAAGGACAGTTATGGTTCCCATTTGTGTGCTTCAAGAATGATGATGTGGCAAAACAAACAAAAAAAATTGACAATGGTGTCTCTTAACCTTCTCCAACGTTGTGATACAAGCTCTAGGCACTTGGAAGAATGAATGATCATTTCTATAAGCTCAGTGCAGGCTGGTGGAATGTTAATATTTGCAGAAGATTGGCTGAGCGTAGATGACAATGCTCCTGTGTCAGTAGAGGATGTTGCTCTCTACTTCAGTATTCTTAAATACGCCCGCTCATGGTTGCTCTTGATGTGCTTCCACATGGATGATGTACCATAACTTTACTTTTTCATAGTATCTCTAGAAAGCTGTTTCCCACACAGCTTACATTCAATGTATCTGGTAGTGGCTTTCGTCTCTCCAGAAGGTACAACAAAACAGTAACACAGATCACTCTCATTTCCAGTTGAAGTAATTTCTTCTTCTATTACTCCTTCTTTCTCTCATGCAACAGAAAGACCTGGGACATTCACTTCTGCCACAATGTAAGGCACCAATGAGATTTCTAGCTTTCTGCACAGGGAGGATCAAAGTGACTGCTTTGGGTGTGGTTATCCCAACATTTGGGTGTGGTTAACAAGGAACCAATACAAATGAAGCTTTCAGTTTTATTATTGAGCTACTCCATGAATTCCGCTGCATATCCTCAGATTCGCACAATGATAAAGCAGCTCATTTCAACAGGAAATTGAAAGGTAAGATTACAAAAGTTTTAAATATGTTATAACAGTTAGAGTTATAATAGTTATAAATATATATATATATTAGAGATGTAATAAGTGACGTCATCAGTGATGTCACTGACCATGTCATGAGTGATGTAATATGTCAGGTCACAAGCAGTGCATTGTGGGGGCGCGACTTATAGTTAGCTGAGCTAACTATAACTGCTGAATGTCTCTGGTTTTGTATGAGTGAAATATCTCCGTAACTATAACGTCCCTGTAACCTTTGGTTTTTTCAGTAAATTTCTAAGTTTTTTTTAAGTCTATTACCTAACTATAACGCTCCTGTAACCTTTGGTTTTTTCAGGGAATTTCTATGGTTTTTAAAAGCTAATTCCTAACTATAACGTCCCTGTAACCTTTGGTTTTTTCAGTTTGTAAGGTTTTTTAAATTCTATTTGTTAATTGTAAGGTCCATTT